>JAVTVY010002885.1:0-36267 GCA_036873755.1 Hanleya hanleyi | reverse complement strand
GTTTTCACAGCAAATACGCAAACTCAACGATAAGCATTTACACATATTAAATATACGCCATAGATGTTTATTTCATAGGACAGAGAATACTAAAAGCGGCTGTGGAAAACCCCGACACAATGGCTTCTTGGCCTGGTTTGCGCGATTTGTACGGAAGAAAAAAAAACGCGTTCAGGAAATGCGTTTCCATAACAGCAAACGCGTTTGATAAGGGAAATGGGTTCTGATAAACGAAATATTTATGACATCGTAAGCGACTTTGAAAGCGTTTCGCTTCCTATAATCATTTGAAGAGCGTTTGTAACGCGTTTACATTTAGTTCCGTTCGCGTTTCGTTAGGTCAAACTAAACGAAAATAAACGGACACCGAACGCTTTTACCCCTGTATCTTGTACATTCTATGGGGTGGCTATCTGATGTACCTTTGTACTTCCTATCAGTGACTATCTCATGTATCTTGTAGATCCGATGAGGGACTATCTCATGTATCTTGTAGATCCTATGAGGGGCTATCTCATGTATCTTGAAGATCCCATCAGAGATTATCTCATGTATCTTGTAGATCCTGTCAGGGACTATCTGATGTATCTTGTAGATCCTGTCAGGGACTATCTCATGCATCTTGTACATCCTGTCAGGGACTATCATGTATCTTGTAGATCCTGTTAGGGAATATCTCATGTATCTTGTAGATTATATCGGGGGCTATCTCACGCATCTTGTAGATCCTATCGAGAGCTATCTTGTGCATCTTGTAGATTCTATCAGGGACTATCCCATGTATCTTGTAGATCCTATCAGGGACTATCTCATGTATCTTGTATATCCTGTCAGGGACTATCTCATGTATCTTGTAGATCTTATCAGGGACTACCTCATGCATCTTGTAGATCCTATCAGGGACTATCTCATGCATCTTGTAAATCCTGTCAGGGGCTATCTCATGTATCTTTTAGATCCTATCAGTGACTGTCTCATGTATCTTGTATATCCTGTCAGGGAATATCTCATGTATCTTGTAGATTATATCGGGGGCTATCTCACGCATCTTGTAGATCCTATCGGGAGCTATCTTGTGCATCTTGTAGATCCTATCAGGGACTATCTCATGTATCTTGTATATCCTGTCAGGGACATCTCATGTATCTTGTAGATCTTATCAGGGACTATCTCGTGTATCTTGTAGAGCATATCAGGGACTATCTCATGTATCTTGTAAATCCTATCAGGGACTATCTCATGTATCTTGTAGATCCTATCAGGGACTATCTCATGCATCTTATAGATCCTACTAGGGCTTATCTCGTGTATCTTGTAGATCCTGTCAGGGACTATCTCATGCATCTTATAGATCCTACTAGGGCTTATCTCGTGTATCTTGTAGACCCTATCAGGGACTATCTCATGTATCTTGTAGATCCTATCTGCGACAATCTCATGTATCTTGTAGATCCTGTCAGGGACTATCTGATGTATCTTGTAGATCCTGTCAGGGACTATCTCATGCATCTTGTACATCCTGTCAGGGACTATCATGTATCTTGTAGATCCTGTTAGGGAATATCTCATGTATCTTGTAGATTATATCGGGGGCTATCTCACGCATCTTGTAGATCCTATCGAGAGCTATCTTGTGCATCTTGTAGATTCTATCAGGGACTATCCCATGTATCTTGTAGATCCTATCAGGGACTATCTCATGTATCTTGCAGATCGTATCAGGGACTATCTCATGTATCTTGTAGATCCTGTCTGGGACTATCTCATGTATCTTGTAGATCCGACCAGGGACAATAAACAACGATGTGGCCTTGTCAAAGTGAATGTTCGGCCCACACTCGATACATAGCGAGTAGACCAGACATGACCCAAGGCTTTTCACAGCAAATACGCAAACTCAACGATAAGCATTTACACATATTAAAATATACGCCACAGATGTTTATTTCATAGGACAGAGAATACTAAAAGCGGCTGTAGAAAACTCCGACGCGATGGCTTCGTGGCCTGGTTTGCGCGATTTGTACAGGAAAAAAAAACGCGTTCATGAAATGCATTTCCATAACAGCAGACGCGTTCGATAAGGGAAAAGGGTTCTGATAAACGAAATATTTATGACATCGTAAGCGACTTTGAAAGCGTTTCGTTTCCTATAATCATTTGAAGAGCGTTTGTAACGCGTTTACATTTAGTTCCGTTCGCGCTTCGTTAGGTCAAACTAAACGAAAATAAACGGACACCGAAAGCATTTATCCCTGTATCTTGTACATTCTATCGGGTGGCTATCTGATGTACCTTTGTACTTCCTATCAGTGACTGTCTCATGTATCTTGTAGATCCTATGAGGGACTATCTCATGTATAATGTAGATTATATCGGGGGCTATCTCATGTATCTTGTAGATCCTGTCAGGGACTATCTCATGTATCTTGTAGATCCTATGAGGGACTATCTCATGCATCTTCTAGATCTATCAGGGACTATCTCGTGTATCTTGTAGATTATATCGGGGGCTATCTCATGTATCTTGCAGATCCTTTCAGCGACTATCTCATGTAACTCGTAGATCATATCAGAGACTATCTCATGTATCTTGTAGATCCTATCAGGGACTATCTCATGTATCTTGAAGATCTTATCAGAGATTATCTCATGTATCTTGTAGATCCTGTCAGGGACTATCTCGTGTATCTTGTAGATCCTATCAGGGACTATCTCATGTATCTTGTAGATCCTGTCAGGGACTATCTCATGTATCTTGTAGATCCTATCAGGGACTATCTCATGCATCTTGTAGATCCTATCAGGGACTATCTCATGCATCTTGTAAATCCGGTCAGGGACTATCTCCTGTATCTTTTAGATCCTATCAGTGACTGTCTCATGTATCTTGTATATCCTGTCAGGGAATATCTCATGTATCTTGTAGATTATATCGGGGGCTATCTCACTCATCTTGTAGATCCTATCGGGAGATATCTCGTGCATCTTGTAGATCCTATCCGGGACTATCCCATGTATCTTGTAGATCCTATCAGGGACTATCTCATGCATCTTGTAAATCCTGTCAGGGACTATCTCATGTATCTTTTAGATCTTATCTGGAGCTATCTCGTGCATCTTTTAGATCCTATCAGGGACTATCCCATGTAACTTGTAGATCCTATCAGGGACTATCTCATGCATCTTGTAGATCCTTTCAGGGACTATCTCATGTATCTTGTAGATCCTATCAGGGACTATCTCACGCATCTTGTAAATCCTGTCAGGGACTATCTCATGTATCTTGTATATCCTGTCTGGGACTATCTCATGTATCTTGTAGATCCTATCGGGACTATCTCATGTATCTTGTAAATCCTGTCAGGGACTATCCCATGTATCTTGTAGATACTATCAGGGACTATCTCATGTATCTTGTAGATCCTATCAGGGACTATCCCATGTATCTTGTAGATACTATCAGGGACTATCTCATGTATCTTGTAGATACTATCAGGGACTATCCCATGTATCTTGTAGATACTATCAGGGACTATCTCATGTATCTTGTAGATCCTATCAGGGACTACCTCATGTATCTTGTAGATCCTCTCAGGGAATATCTCATGTATCTTGTAGATTATATCGGGGCTATCTCACGCAACTTGTAGATCCTATCGGGAGCTATCTCGTGCATCTTGTAGATCCTATCAGGGACTATCCCATGTATCTTGTAGATACTATCTGGGACTATCTCATTTATCTTGTAGATCCTGTCAGGGACTATCCCATGTATATTGTAGATGCTATCGGGACTATCTCGTGTATCTTGTAGATCCTGTCAGGGACTATCTCGTGTATCTTGTAGATCCTACCAGGGACTATCTCATGTATCTTGTGGATCCTGTCAGGGATTCTCTCGTGTATCTTGTAGATCCTACTAGGGACTATCTCATGTATCTTGTAGATCCTATCAGTGACTATCTCGTGTATCTTGCAGATCCTATCAGGGACTATCTCGTGTATCTTGTAGATCCTGTCAGGGACTATCTCATGCATCTTGTAGATCCTGTCAGGGACTATCTCATGTATCTTGTAGATTATATCGAGGGCTGTCTCGTGCATCTTGTAGATCCTATCAGGGACTATCCCATGTATCTTGTAGATTCTAACAGGGACTGTCTCATGCATCTTGTAGATCCTATTAGAGACTATCTCATGTATCTTGTAGATCCTGTCAGCGACTATCTCATGTATCTTGTAGATCATATCGTGAGCTATCTCGTGTATCTTGTAGATCCTATCAGGGACTATCCCATGTATCTTGTAGATTCTAACAGGGACTCTCTCATGTATCTTGTAGGTCCTATTAGAGACTATCTCGTGTATCTTGTAGATCCTATCAGGAACTATCTCATGTATCTTGTAGATTCTATCAGAACTATCCTATTCACAATTCCAGGTAAATTCTAAAATCTCGCAGATCTAACAAATCGATCGATACACTGGCTCGCCAGGATGCCTATCGGGGGACTATCTCATGTCATGTACCTTGTATATCTTATATCTTATGTATATTGTACACCATATTTGGGGCTCAGGAGGCTATCTCATGTGTCTTGTACAACCTATCAGGGCTATCTCAGATATATTGTACATTCTACATAGAGACTGTCTCATGTATATTATACATCCTACACGTGGGCTATTTCATACATATTGTACATCCTATCTTAAGTATCTTTTCGATGCTATCGGGGCTTTCTCATGTATAGTGTACATCATATCTGGTGGCTGTCTCACATATTGTTTATCCCATTGGACGGCTGTCGCATATATTGTACATCCTATTTGACGGCTGTCGCATATATTGTACATCCTATTTGACGGCTGTCTCACATATTGTACATCCTATTGGACGGCTGTCGCATATATTGTACATCCTATTGGACGGCTGTCGCATATATTGTACATCCTATCTTAAGTATCTTTTCGATGCTATCGGGGCTTTCTCATGTATAGTGTACATCATATCTGGTGGCTGTCTCACATATTGTTTATCCCATTGGACGGCTGTCGCATATATTGTACATCCTATTGGACGGCTGTCGCATATATTGTACATCCTATTTGACGGCTGTCTCACATATTGGACGGCTGTCGCATATTGTACATCATATTGGACGGCTGTCTCATATTGTGCATCCTATTGGACGGCTGTGGCATATATTGTACATCCTATTGGATGGCTGTCGCATGTATTGTACATCCTATTGAACGGCTGTCGCATATATCCTAAATCCTAAACACATCCTACATCCTAAATACATCACATATCTTGTATCCCAGACACACCAAACGAAGATAACTATTTTATGAAAGGTTGTTTGACCATATTTGACACTAGGACTATTTCAGTACTCGTACTTGATCATTTGAGGGGTATACGTCGGTACTCGTTCTTGAACACTTTAGGGGTATATTCCAGAATTCGTACTTGAACACTCGATGGATATACCACGATTCTCATTCTGGCAGAGAAGATATTCAGAACCAAAAAGCAAATCCTTGATAGCTTGATCACGTGCATCAAGAATGTTTCCCTTCTGCGTGAGCTCTCATGTGGGCCATCGGAGATGTTTCTCGTGCTAATCTGTATTCCCAGACTGTGCACTTGAACAGTTTCTCTCTTGTGTGATATCTCATGTGGGCCAATAGGTTATGTTGTAGCGAACAGCTGTACTGAAACAAATTACACTTGTGGGGCTTCTCTCCTGTGTGAGTTCTCATGTGTCTCATTAAATATGATGATTTTGCACACTTGAATTGACACTGTGTACATTTGACCGGTTTTTCCCTGGTGTAAGTTCTCACATGGTTAATCAGATATATTTTTGTCGGGTTTACCAAGGGTAAACCCTACATTAGTATCACTCTTCAGTTTTTCGTTTTTCTTCTGCACATGTGTAGTTTTGATCTCCTGCCCAGAGACTGTTCTCATTTGATGCCCCTTACAGCATTCATAAAAAATATCGTACTTCTGTCTGACAGTCATATGCACATGTGCAATGCACGGTAGCTTGTGCATTGAACGTGATAATTGGTACATTATCGCAGTAAATTTTATCTTTACAATTTCCTTTAAAATTTGCCTTTCCAATCTATTTTATCCGGTATCATTTGTTACGGCGGAAAGGTGCGCCGTAGTCCTTCTCCAGGCGTAACCACGTAGCGAGTTTTAAAATCACCGAAAACAAGAAATTTCCAAATTGTGGATACACATGAGTTTTTGGTGATGTATCCACATTTTTACTTCCACCTTACTTGATCAATTATCAGCATGAGAACTGAATAAAATTGCGACAAAACTCTGGCAGAAATTTTGGCGAAAGTTTTTGGGACAGATTTCGTTATTTTTTCAAGTGTCTGACGTGTCTTCTCCGTCGATCTTCTTCAACAACACGAAATAGGAACGACTGGCACTTTTGCACAAAACTCTTTTACATATCTGATTATGGTTACAAAGAATAAAAACCTGGGGTATTTTCCTTTTGCTGGTATGGATGAGAAAGAGATACGATATTTCGATCCCGTCAACGCTGAACTTTCATCCCAAGTCTGAATTTCCCAGAGTACAAGTAATCGTGAATTTGATTGGCTGAACAGTACATATTGGCTCCGCCTACACGTTATTCAACCAATCAGTAAACATTTTACACGACATACGAATTCAATGAAACTAAATAAGATCGGCTCGTTTTCTAGATTTATAGTTTTTCTTTCCAATCCATATGAAATTTAAAGGCATTTCTGTAAAACCATGATTATTTAGCATTTAAAATAACACTATGAGTATGACAGTATCTTGTTTTATAGTCAAGAGTTGTTAGAAAAATGATCGTGGAGTAGGAGAATAGCGAATTTTCTGAACTTGTCGGAGATTGCGACGTCTGAAGATTTTCTTGTCTGGATGTACTTTTAGTAGATTCATTTTCTCACAGATTAAATAAGTATGGAAATTATATAAATGTGGATACAATGTGGATACATCTCTTATATAGGATGCGTATCCACGTTTTACAAAAGTCGAAGTTTTATGCTCTAGATAAAAATGTGGATACACATCCTATATAGAGATGTATACACAAAAACCTTCTATATTACGGTCACGCCATTCTTCATGGTCCATCGACAACCGATCCGTGGAACTTTTGTTGTAAGATCACAAAGGTGGTGTTACATTTAGATATAGGGAATCGTCTTCAATGCATTTTTGATACACACAGCTTATTTAGACTGAATATTTCAGAATTATTTGTTGCTCAAATTGGTTTTGGATAAAGGTGTCCAATTTTTGTAACAAAAAGAAAATCTGCACCGAAAAGTGCAAAAAAATACGAAAATAAGCCAATGAACCTATGGTGCGCCATAAATCCGTTTTCGTGCATCTGCAGCCCTTCATTATTTTGTGTCTTGTAATTCAGCATGTATAGGCTGTACAAAATGGTCCATTTCATATCATTTTGATAAAAGTGAAAGTTTGGCCCTACAAACCGAACAGCTGGAGGAAGATTCCTTATGTAAAGCGAACACCACCTTTCCTCCCTTAAATGATCACAAATATGGGACTAATAAACCCCTCTGATGCAAGTAAACCCGACATCAGTACTTTAAGTACTTTGATTTTTACACACGTATGAACACAACAAGCAGTTTCCCTGCTTTGTGATTTAGCACGTGTTCCCTCAGACAATATTTCCGGGCACATCTGAATTTGTACACTGAACATTTGAAAGGTTTCTCACCAGTGTGTGTTCTCATATGACTACACAACTGTTGTATACACTTGTACTTACACAAAGGACACTTGTTTGGTTTGTTTTGTGTGTGTGTTGGCATGTGCGTTTTAGACTTGATTTCGCAGCACACGTGTATCGACATTCAGAACATTTGAAGGGTTTCTCGCCAGTGTGGGTTCTCATGTGACTAGACAACGGTTGCTTTTGGATACACTCGTACTTACACAATGGTCACTTGAAGGGTTTCTCTTTTGTATGGCTCCTATTGTGTCTAATTACGTGTGGCCTTTGTTTACACCAGTACGTATACAGAGAACATTTGTATGGTTTCTCTCTAGTGTGGGTTCTCATGTGTCTTTCAAGATTTTGTGAATTTGCACCCCGATAGTCACACATTGTGCACTCGTTCGGAAGCTCTCTGGTGTGCGTTCTCATATGTTCTTTCGGGTTTTGTCGAAAGGAACTCTTGTACTCGCATAACAAGCATGTGTACGGTTTCTCTCCTGTGTGAGTTCTCATGTGCGTTTTCAAGCCTCTTTTTTATGCACGCGCGTACTTACACATGGAACACTTATATGGCTTCTCCTTTGTGCGTCGCCGTACATGGAGAGTCAGATGGGGCTGTTGTGGACATCTGTATTCACACACAGAGCACGTGTATGGTTTTTCTCCTGTGGGAGTTATCATGTGCCAACCAAGGTTATGTTTTTTGGAACATCTGTACTCACATAGCGAACACCTGTGAGGTTTCTCTCCGGTATGAATTCTCATGTGATTTCGTATACATTGGTTTGTTGTACACTTGAACTCACACAGTGAAGATCTCATTAGTTTCTCCCTGACGCCAGTTCTCATGTGTATACTCTTCTCAATCAGACATGAACATTTTTGCTTACATAAGCTTATTTTACAGGTAACGATTTTCTTTCCAGTTGAAGTTTTCGTCCTCATCTTTGAAGAAGAAACATTATTGCCCGGTTTTGTTTCCATCGATTCTGGCGTTTATGCCCTGACGCCAGTTCTCTTGTGTTTCAATCAGACATGGACATTTTTGCTTGTACATGTAGCTTACTTTACAGCTGACAATAGAGTTTTCGTCTTCATCTTTGGAGAAGCAAAATAAATGTTCTGTTTTGTTTTCATTGATTTCGCCATTATTTTGACTTTGTCACGATCAATCTATGAACTGTATGTGAAAGTGTGAGCGTCGTGAACAGGTAGTTAGCCGGGTTCAACGTGATGCTAAACACTTCAACCAACTAATCTCGAAATCTGTAAAATAAATAAAGATCAAATTAGAACTCCGTTCAAGTAATATTAGTTCTTATTATAACCCATCTAGTTATGCTTCATGAGAGTAGAAACTGAACCCAAAATTTCAGGTAAAAATTGTTGATTTTTTTTTATTTGATTTTTTGGCAGAAATTTTTAACACTGACCAAGGAGTTTAAACTTCCTCTCAAACTTATGTAAAAGTGTCAATGGAGATGGTGTAGCTCATGTAACCATGGTAACGCACGCATCCAAAATTGCACTGTGGTCAGTAATATCTGCATTGGAACGATGGTCCAAAGCGGACCCGCCTGACGTTGGACCAGCATCTTGATAATGTAACAACAATATCTGACATGCCTGCCGCCAGATTTTTACACCGAACATTACTAAACATTACCCGTGAGTTAACACTCAGAATAAGAACTTGAGCGAATACGGAATATGCTTCATCAGTTAATGCAATTCTGGTCAGGTTGATTCGTAGGTTGTGTTGATATATCGAGGCGGGGAGATAGACAATGGATTGGAGTGAGTTATTGAGTGAATAGGGTTTAACGTCGCTTTCCACATTTTGTCAGCTATATCACGACGGGGAAGAGAAGGGAGGAGAGGGGGAGGGGCAGGGGTACCTACTTGTAACAGAGCAGATCTAATGCTGCCATTTTATAGTGCTGTCCCACTGAAATATCATGCCGTAGGCAGACATGACACCCCAGTAGTAGGGTCTACGGATTTAAAGGTTTATTCCCCCCGGATGTAACTATGACGTCACAACTTCCGATGGTGGCGCCATCTGTACACTTTGGATGCAGGGGAGGATTTGAATTAGCCGCCATCTTGAATTTTTGAGGCGGTGTGGGCGGCCATCTTGAATTGTGTGGAAAAGGGGATTATTCCTCCGCGGTGATGCGGTCCTGGCGGTGATGCGGTCGCGAGAAAAAGCTTCCGCGGAGAAAAAGTAGTCACTAGACTGGAAATACGCTGCATGGTTTGATGGGGCCGAGTGAGGCTCTTTTCAGTCATGTCATGGGTATTTTCACAGAATAAATAAATAAATAAATAAATAAGTAAATAAATTAATTAATAAATTAATTAATTTTAATAAATAAATAAATAAATAAATTTTAATAAATAAATTAATTAATTAATTTTAATTAATTAATAAACACTTTACAACGAAAGGATCCTAGTGGGACTCGAACCCGGGTCTCCTCGATCTAGAGGCAGACACGTTATCCATTACGCCACGAGCTGTAGCCTACAAACCAAAGTTGAAAATGGTCTATATATGTCTACGGCCCATACTGGCGCACTGGCCAATGTTGAACCTAATAGGAAACTTACTTCTAGACATTTGCGGTAGGGTTGTGGGGTCTCGTTTTCTTAGTCTCGTCATTTAGAACACGATAGGAAATGTCCTGGAGCGAATCGGTGAAATTTTTGAAAAAGTACGATATAGCCCCATATAGTCCCATACTGGGGTATAGGATCAATGTTTGTCCCCCTGGGAAACCTACTTCTATACATTTGCGGTATAGGTTGTGGGGTCTTGTTTTCTTAGTCTCGTCAAGACAAACATGATAGGAAGTGTCCCGGAGAGAATCGGTGAAATTTTTGAAAAGTACGATATAGCCCCATATAGGCCCATACTGGGGGTATAGCACCAATGTTTGTCCCCCTGGGAAACGTACTTCCAAACATTTGCGGTAGGGTTGTGGGGTCTCGTTTTCTTAGTCTCCTCATTTAGAACATGATAGGAAGTGCCCCGGAGCGAATCGGTGAAATTTTTGAAAAAAGTCACCGAGGTCTGTAAATAGGCCTAGGCTATAGGCTGGCTATGGGGGTATAGGACCATCCTGGAAAACCTACTTCTATACATTTGCGGTAGGGTTGTTTGGATTTGTTTTTCACGTCTCGTCATTTAGAACACGATAGGAAGTGTCCCGGAGCAAAACGGTGAAATTTTTGAAAAAAGTCACCGAGGCCTGGGTAGGCCCATAGGCCTATACTGCATGGCTATGGGTGTATAGGGCCATACGTGGTGGACATGTTGGAGTCTAGGTGAGTCCCTAATGGTCCAATGGGGTCGAGTGAGGTCTTATTTTGAAGCTCTCGTGGAGGAACACTTGACTACACTAATGGTTCGTTCGTGTTCAATAGTCTGCGCATGCGCAGACTGGCCCGTAGTATAGAAAGCAGGCATTTTGGGGGGTATGTGGGTGTGTGCTTGGGTTAGAGATGGGCCAGTATACGAGTTGTCAGAGCATTTCCATGATAGCTCTAGATTTGTATCTAATACCGCTTATGCCGGTGCTAGGGGCCGTGTGGTCATATCATCCAAGTTGCCACATGAACAGGTACAATAAAAGCTTACCTGAGATACAACACATATCACGAATCGTTAGATTCTTGGTATGTGCTTTAGAATAGGTTAACCAGAAGACTATTCTGTGAAGTCATGTGACGCAGTCAGTATGTCGGCACCTCTTCCCACTACCCTTATATGTGTTGTAATTCACGGTTCGAATGGGCCGTGTGGTGTATCCATGTGAAGCCTATGTGAGGGAGCCTCTGATGGCGTGGGTGTGGGGTTGAAATATCGTCATTCTGCGCATGCGCAACATGGATCGCGGGACAAAAGGTCACATGCAGGTCAAACGGTCCAATGTCCAATGAGACAATGTTGCGGCATCGATATAGTCAGAGCTTGAGCACAAAAAGGGGATTCTAGATTAACCTGGGAAAGATGGGCAGTTCCATTTGGACCAATCAGCGGTCGAGAAAAAGAGCCAATCAGCGGTCGAACAATCGGCCAATCGAATTGGGGTACTCACGGTGTGCTTTCGCTGACGTCCGCGCCTACATCTGGGTTCTTGTACACCCGGGTAATGCTTTCTGGACATGGATGGGTTATCTTTGGCTGCATTCTAGGCCACTGATTGGCTAATACGGTGTTCAAAGTCAGTTTCATGCATTATGCTCATAGAACTTATAGCAACGTCCGCCAACGCCAAGCTTAACGCTTCAACGCCCTGGTGAAATAGCTCAGAAGTTCTGATTTTCTAGATATTCCATGGAATTGTCACTAATTCTTCGAAATGCAGTGACGCCCGTCGACGCCCGTCGACGCCCGTCGTTACGCCTTAACGCTCTAACATAACGCCTTAGACGCCATGATATAGACTGGAGAGAGAACAACAACAACAACAACAACGATGACACATGAGAGAACAACAACAACAAGAAGTTTTTTCATATAGTTTATTTTCCCCAATGTTACAGCATACCCACGCTGGGGGAGCCGCGTTGGGTATGTTTATAACTCAAAAAGACTCTTGCCCAATCAGAGGCCACCATTTGCATCTGTCATATTCGTTCCTGCCCGTTAGATGTATTCTTGTCCAATCAGAAGTCGCCATTTCAGCAAGTTCCATCTTCGACCATGTTCGCTCTGAACCGTTTATTCTAATCATCGTCGGACAGGCCTGGATATTCTTCGGGCAGCATGTCCTGAAACAGTTGTTTGCGCATTCTGATCGCATTTTCCAGGGCCTCGGTCGGTGGTAGCCCCATAGCCTCTTCCAAGTGACGCTTGGTCTTCATGATGGACCTGTGCGTGGGATCGCCTTTCATTTCAAGCGGTAGTAAGGTATACTGTTCATAGATCGCCATGGCTGTTTTCCTGATGCGGGGCGCATTTGGGTGTACGTCTGTTGTAAATTATCCTCTCCGGCGTCCTCAATCGCTGCAGCGTAAGTATTGATAGCTGCTGTCACAATACGATCCCAGAAGGTAGGTTCTGCCTCTCCTTCCACGGACGTATGCTGACTATCTGAGGTCAAGCTCCCCGCATCACTAGATAGACTCTCGGCAATCTCTGTTTCGGTATCAGTCGGTACACTCTCAGCAGTCTCTGTATCAGCATCCGCCTCAACGGACCCCTCAGAGTCTTCAATCCCATGTATAGTTTTCTGGTGTCGCATCATATCGTAATGTCTGGTGAACGTGCGTTCGCACTCAGAGCAAGTATAAGTCATGTTGACGGTTGAACGTCGACTGCGTGTTTTTGGAAATACGCTCGCTTTTATAGACAGTAACGCCCGTCAACGCTTAGCTTAACGCTTCAACGCCCTGGTGAATTAGCTCAGAAGCTCTGATTTCCATGGGATTGACACCAATTCATCGAAATGCAGCGACGCCCGTCAACGCCCGTCGTTACGCCTTAGCGCCCGTCTCAACGCCTTAACGCCCGTCTCAACGCCTTAACGCCCGTCTCAACGCCTTAACACACTTTCTTAACGCTTTAACGTCGTTTAATGATGGGTTCAAACAAATGTTGCTTTTGTGCTATTGCTCTGACATACGCCGCCATTTTGGAGCCGCCATGTTGGATCCGCCATTTTGGAACCGCCATCTTGGATATGTCCCATAATGCACCGGGTCAAAATACTCGCTTCTGATTGGACGAGAGCTCTGTGACGGATTTGAAATACTCGCTTCTGATTGGTGTACGTCGCTAAAGGTGACCGGAACTGACCTTTGACCCCGGCGCGCGCGGTGTAAGAAACCTTTGCGCGCCAGGCGTCGTTACGTTAAGGCGTAACGACGGGCGTTGACGGGCGTTGCTGCATTTCGATGAATTGGTGACAATTCCATGGAATATCTCCGGTCTATATCATGGCGTCAATGCGTTATGTTAGAGCGTTAAGGCGTAACGACGGGCGCCGACGGGCGTCACTGCATTTCGAAGAATTAGTGACAATTCCATGGAATATCTCCGGTCTATATCATGGCGTCAATGCGTTATGTTAGAGCGTTAAGGCGTAACGACGGGCGTCGACGGGCGTCACTGCATTTCGAAGAATTAGTGACAATTCCATGGAATATCTAGAAAATCAGAACTTCTGAGCTATTTCACCAGGGCGTTGAAGCGTTAAGCTTGGCGTTGGCGGACGTTGCTATAAGTTCTATGAGCATAATGCATGAAACTGACTTTGAACACCGTATTAGCCAATCAGTGGCCTAGGATGGAGCCAAAGGTAACCCATCCATGTCCAGAAAACATTACGCGGGTGTACAAGAACCCAGATGTAGGCGCGGACGTCAGGGAAAGCACGCCCTGAGTACCCCAATTCGATTGGCTGATTGTTCGACCGCTGATTGGTTCTTTTTCTCGACCGCTGATTGGCTCTTTTTCTCGACCGCTGATTGGTCCAAATGGAACTGCCCATCTTTCCAAGGTTAATCTAGAATCCCCTTTTTGTGCTCAAGCTCTGACTATATCGATGCCGCAACATTGTCTCATTGGACATTGGACCGTTTGACCTGGATGTGACCTTTTGTCCCGCGATCTAGGCTGCGCATGCGCAGAATGAAGATATTTCAACCCCACACCCACGCCATCAGAGGCTCCCTCACATAGGCTTCACATGGATACATCACACGGCCCATTCGAACCGTGAATAGCCCATCTCTAACCCAAACACACACCCACATACCCCCCAAAATGCCTGCTTTCTATACTACGGGCCAGTCTGCGCATGCGCAGACTATTGAACACGAACGAACCATTAGTGTAGTCAAGTGTTCCTCCACGAGAGCTTCAAAATAAGACCTCACTCGACCCCATTGGACCATTAGGGACTCACCTAGACTCCAACATGTCCACCACGTATGGCCCTATACACCCATAGCCATGCAGTATAGGCCTATGGGCCTACCCAGGCATCGGTGACTTTTTTCAAAAATTTCACCGTTTTGCTCCGGGACACTTCCTATCGTGTTCTAAATGACAAGACGTGAAAAACAAATCCAAACAACCCTACCGCGAATGTATAGAAGTAGGTTTTCCAGGTTGGTCCTATACCCCCATAGCCAGCCTGTAGCCTAGGCCTATTTAGCCGACAGACCTCGGTGACTTTTTTCAAAAAATTTCACCGATTCGCTCCGGGACACTTCCTATCATGTTCTAAATGACGAGACTAAGAAAACGAGACCCCACAACCCTACCGCAAATGTTTGGGAGTACGTTTCCCAGGGGGACAAACATTGGTGCTATACCCCCAGTATATGGGGCTATATCGTACTTTTTCAAAAATTTCACCGATTCGCTCCGGGACACTTCCTATCATGTTTGTCTTGACGAGACTAAGAAAACAAGACCTCACAACCTATACCGCAAATGTATAGAAGTAGGTTTCCCAGGGGGCACAAACATTGATCCTATACCCCAGTATGGGACTATATGGGGCTATATCGTACTTTTTCAAAAATTTCACCGATTCGCTCCGGGACACTTCCTATCGTGTTCTAAATGACGAGACTAAGAAAACGAGACCCCACAACCCTACCGCAAATGTCTAGAAGTAAGTTTCCTATTAGGTTCAACATTGGCCAGTGCGCCAGTATGGGCCGTAGACATATATAGACCATTTTCAACTTTGGCTTGTAGGCTATAGCTCGTGGCGTAATGGATAACGTGTCTGCCTCTAGATCGAGGAGACCCGGGTTCGAGTCCCACTAGGACCCTTTCGTTGTAAAGTGTTTATTAATTAATTAATTAAAATTAATTAATTTATTTATTTATTTATTTATTTATTTATTAAAATTAATTTATTTATTTATTTATTTATTTATTAAAATTAATTAATTTATTAATTTATTTATTTATTCTGTGAAAATACCCATGACATGACTGAAAAGAGCCTCACTCGGCCCCATCGGACCATACAGCGTATTTCCAGTCTAGGGACTACTTTTTCTCCGTGTAAGCTTTTTCCCGCGACCGCATCACCGCCAGGACCGCATCACCGCGGAGGAATACATCCCCTTTTCCCCACAATTCAAGATGGCCGCCCACACCGCCTCAAAAATTCAAGATGGCGGCTAATTCAAATCCTCCCCTGCATCCAAAATGTACAGATGGCGCCACCATCGGAAGTTGTGACGTCATAGTTACATCCGGGGGGAATAAGCCTTTAAATCCGTAGACCCTACTACTCACCCCACTCAGTCACATTATACTGACACCGAGCGAACCAGTCCTTGTTCTATCCTCTTAATGCTGAGCGTAGCGAGGGAGCAACAAGTTCCATTTTTCAAGTCTTAGGTATGACCCGGCCTGGGATCGAACCCAGTACCTACCGCTTACGAGGCCGACGCTCTAACCATTAGACCACCGCAGTGCGGTCCATGAGATAGACAATGGATTGGAATATTCATTGTGTTTGCCTATAGTTTTCTTTCATTATAGCATGAATTCCAGTGTGACGGAATTACAATGTTTTCAGTTCTTTTGAAACCCAAAACTGATATATGGGAACATCAGTTATATAGTAAAACTGTAGGACGAGATAAGAAAAAAGGTGGATTAAAATTGGTTTGCATTAGATTGCGTGACATTCGAATATCGCGCGAAGGAATTACAGTTATGAAGACTTGTTGGTAAATACATATTACATCAAATCTCCATGGTTTTTCATCCCAGCCGATGCTTTTTGGGGATGCTGAGCATCAGAGCTATACTGCATCCGATTCTCGTTCAGTAAAGTCTCAAAGTTAATCGGTCAACAAGGAGCTGCACCTGCCGCTTCATTGTCTCTCTTCCCTATCTCTTTAACATGGGTGGATTTTTCTTCAGCTGCCAGGTATTGATAACTGGTGTATATTTGATAAATAGTTATCATACTATCTCAAGATATGACCATTATGTTACATTTATGATCAATTTAGTAACTTCTGGTCGAAAATAGTTAAGTTATCATTGATAAAAAAATATTTTTTTGTCTAACGAGATGAGAGTGATTGAACGAACCGCTAGATGTAAGCCGTGTCTCGGTGTAGCTGTCGGTGCTATCAGCGCAGCTCTTTGTCTGTGAAGGATTAACTCAAATTTTGTGGAACTGGGATTGATAAATTTGGTACGTAGGCCTACCGGTATATAAAAAAACTGCATGACGGAATTTCATTTTTTAACGATCGTACGAACGACCCCCTCAGCGCCCAACCATATGGTTGGCTCTGAAACCGATTTCTGTCCCCTGCCGTCAAACATAACCGTATATGCTATCTTCCAATGTTGGACTAGTCCAATAAAATGGATCGTTCAGGCTCTTGTTTAATATGCTGGAGTTATCGGGAGTTATTTCTGGCTCCCGATAACTCCAGCATAATAAACAAGAGCCTAAACGATGCATTTTACTGGCCTCTCGTTAACAAGGACAGATGAGGAACAATCACCTCTCAAGAAATCCTGGCGACGCCGATGATGACAAGAATATCCAACACACTACGGAAAACACTATTTTCCATACCCGTTATCGAGTCCACATTTTGCCTAAATTGTTACGTTTACCGCGAGTTGCGGATTTCGACATGGACAAAGGCCGCCTGAACGTCTCTACTATTCGTGCAGCTCTCCTGCTTGTCTACATCTAGGTGAGTGTGTTTGGTCTCAAACGTTGATTGAAATATATTTCTGTGAGACGAGAAACGCAGAGAAGAAATTTGCAAAAAACAATGCCATCAAAAGTTCGTGCTCTTGGCAACGGTCTTGAACGGCCTACAAGAACTCAATGAAAACGTTAGCAGAATGTTCTTCTTCGCATATCCATGTCTAACATTACACGCGTTGCCTTGGCTGAATATAACACAGTATCTGATCAAAATACGGGTTCGGTGATGTCACAGCTCTATAAATATTCCGTGGTCCATATTAAAATTTGATTGACTGTTCGAGGCAAATTAACATCAATACAACCACCACTTGCCATATTTGGAAATCCAACGGCCAGACATCATCGGAACATTTTTAGTGTGTTGCGTTTATACTCCGAAAATACAATTTCCTCGTGTTTAGTTGGACAGTTATACTATTGAGTGAGAAAATACCGAATTTTCGTATTCTGAAATTTCACCGGGAACAGATGAGCTTGATCTGAGTGTCGCACTTGACACGGATAACACTATGTATAAACTCAAAAAAGTATATGATCGTTAGAAAATAGGCATTCGTTTGCTTTTGCAGTTTTGACGATATTCTTGAAGGGAATTCCCTTCATATGTAAAATGTGTCACCTCTAACCAAAACAAGTCGTAGATATAAAAATTCGATGGGTTTGATCCTGAATGATTCTGAAAAATCGTTTTGCTTCGCCCTTGTCCTAAAATATAAACTTTACCACACTAACGGTGCGTAAAATAACGATTGAGCACGCCAATGAAAACATTATTTCTTAAATTTAATATAAATTACCATAATGCTGAAGATATGTATGTCGTTTGTATTCCTGTCTTCGATGTCATGGTGGCTTAAATGGTGTCACTATTGAAAACTGCTGAACTCTTTAATACAGAGAATCATTTTTTCTCATTTCACGCATAATTAGAATTGTTGGTAATTGGAATTGATACGACAAAGGTCTTTGGATTATTGATGCTGAAATCCTTCTGTGAACCACGGCTGAATATTGGATGTCAAATCTCAAGCATATATTATTTGAATACATTTTTGTGACATCACCAAATACTTACCTGTAGTTTATCCTGATGGCTTGGAGATGTAGAACTATCAGTCGATATTGCACGAAAAACTTGAAAATATCCGTCATAACGTTACCTCAACCATACAAAGGAAAGCTATCAATCAAATGCGACGATATCGAGTTCGCCCAACTCATTGGTGAAACTTGAAATCGTGATATCCGTAGCCCGACTGGTGAATTTCTGTCGCATGATGCTAATAACTGACCGGACTTAGTATAGTGTCTAGTAAAGGCGCTATCGAGTGACTTGTATGGAATGGTCAGAAATGCCTGTATCAGGGCGAATATATCTGTAGGTACATGTCCGATATCTGGCAAGCATAATTCCGTGTCTCTGCAGGGGCCGCGGAAGGGGGGCTGTAATGTTATAAGCCCTATCTAGGGGCGACTTCAGCCCCCCCACTTTATGGTCGAGATAGGGGTCAGCCCCCCCCCACTTTTGAATATGCTCCGCGGCGCCTGCTCTGTCACGATTCCTCTAGCCGTATGCAGTGAAAGATCTCTAACAATGGAGACCCTTTCTGTTTCTTCTCTCTTGTGGTCCTACAGCCCTCATCGATGAAAGTAGTTCGCTGATTGCCGCAACAATAACAGCAACGACAACTAAGAGACAACAAATAATATGATTGTCCTGGTATATCAAACTTTTTAGCTGCAAAAGGTGCGAACGATGCCATTGACTTTATGACGTTGCGCCCAGGCTAGCCATCTATTTTTTTTTCGTCCGAGTATATTTGAAATTAATGGTAACTAATGGTAACTGCCGTATGAAAAAGGTCTTCGATTATTGACGGGGAAATTATTTATATTGAATGCGGATCTGAAGCCTAGAAAATCTAATGTTAGTACGCAAGAAAATATCCAACGGCTTTAATGGAAATGTGACGGAATGCAGAACTTTACATGTAGGTGGACTAGGATAATTAACTAATCAATTAAGCGTACAATTTACTCTGAAATGTGATAAATGATCATATCCGTCTCATAGGTAAATGTGATAAATGATCATATCCATCACATAGGTAATTGTGATAAATGATCATATCCGTCTCTGGTAAATCTGATATATGATCATATCCGTCACATGGGTAAATGTGATAAATGATATATCCGTCACATATGTAAATGTGATATATGATCATATCCGTCAGATAGGTAAATGTGATAAATGATCATGTGCGTCACATAAGTAAATGTGATAAATGACCATATCCGTCTCATAGGTAAATGTGATAAATGATCATATCCGTCACGTAGGTAAATGTGGTAAATGATCATATCCGTCAGATAGGTGAATATGATAAATGATCATGTCCATCACATAGGTAAATGTGATAAATGATCATATCCGTCACATAGGTAAATGTGATAAATGATCATGTCCGTCACATAGGTAAATGTGATAAATGATCATATCCGTCACATAGGTAAATGTGATAAATGATCATGTCCGTCACATAGGTAAATGTGATAAATGATCATATCCGTCTCATAGGTAAATGTGATAAATGATTATATCCATCTCATAGGTAAATGTGATGAATGATCATGTCCGTCACATAGGTAAATGTGATAAATGATCATATCCGTCACATAGGTAAATGTGATAAATGATCATGTCCGTCGCATAGGTAAATGTGATAAATGATCATATCCGTCACATAGGTAAATGTGATAAATGATCATGTCCGTCACATAGGTAAATGTGATAAATGATCATATCCGTCTCCTAGGTAAATGTGATAAATGATCATATCCGTCTCATAGGTAAATGTGATGAATAATCATGTCCATCACATAGGTAAATGTGATAAATGATCATATCCGTCACATAGGTAAATGTGATAAATGATCATGTCCGTCACATAGGTAAATGTGATAATGATCATATCCGTCACATAGGTAAATGGGATAAATGATCATATCCGTCACATAGGTAATTGTGGTAAATGATCATATCCGTCAGATAGGTAAATATGATAATTGATCATGTCCGTCTCATAGGTAAATGTGATAAATGATCATATCCGTCACATAGGTAATTGTGATAAATGATCATATCAAACACAGGTAAATGTGATATATGATCCGTCTCATAGTTAAATTTAATAAATGATCATATCCGTCACATAGGTAAATGTGATAAATGATCATATCCGTCACATAGGTAAATGTGATGAGTGAACATATCCGTTCTCGTCAGATCACCGAAGTTAAGCAACGTTGAGCTCAATCACTACTTGGATGGTGTGTGACCGGGTGCTGGACTGGCTGGGCGGATCAGTGTCCAGGATAATAGGAACATTGGACACTCTTGTGTTCTTACACAAGTAGGCGTGATATGATTGAAAAAATATTGAAAACGACGCTAAAATCCTACTCACTCACTCGCTCATATCCGTTACATTGGCAAAGATTAGAAACACGATAGATAACTTGTTTCATATTCTCATCTATTCTGCTTCTAGAATCATGCTTCGTAACATGAATGGTCATGGCAAGTTAAGTATTGGTTACGCCCTTAAGAGAAACCAGAGATGCGGAAAAAAGGCTCCCATGCTTCATGCTACAAGAAATACGAGCACGGAGGTCACGTCACACGAGTCGTCCTTTGTCGAGAGACCAACCGATCAAGAAATAATCCATCCACAAGATCGAGAGCTTTTGCCGATTAAAGAAGAAAACTTTGTGCAGGACTCGCCAGATCTGTTGACGCAGTGTGAACGTTGGCATCAGTTAACAGACATCCCTGCAGATGATTGGACGAAACAAGAACCAGGCAACATTGAATGGCAATATAGTGTACTTCAAACTACTGTTACATCGCCATCGCACGATCCACAAATTTCAGCTGTTAAATTGGACCTTTTGAAAACAGAAGACCAAGAGGGGATTAAGAGGATGAAGCTGGAGCCAAGTATTACAGAGGGTGAACATTATGATTCCCACTCATGCAATACCGATACAGCAAATGTAAGTAAAAGACAGTCACTATCACTATCATATGTATTAATGATGCACATCACGACAAAGGATATGTGACGTTTACATACGAAAAACTCTTTTGTGTGTGATGATGATAAAGCCGATTTTTTTTTCCACTTCAAAACCTGCCATATAAGATTTTTCTTGAAGTTTACAAACTGAAATATCCCCTTCGAAAAAACTGAGATGGTCAGTTGCATAAAAATGAAGATATGATTGATCAAAATGTGCTCCCGGGCTTATTTTGGTATTTTTGGCCATTTTCATGAAGGGTTTTCTCCTGTAGCAAAAATATGTCACCTCAAACCAAAACCATTTGTGGTTCTTTCCAATAAACAACCTTCCTAATATATTGTGTGACAAAATTGTTTTGGTTTGCGGTGTCATATTTTTGCTATAAGAGAAAATCCTCACTGTAAATGCCTCAAAAACACCAAATTAGGCCGAGGAGCACATTTTGATCTATAATATCTCCATTTTTGTACAACGGAGCATCTCAGTTTATTCGAGGCTGATATTTCAGTATGTGAACTTCTAGAAAAACCTGATTTGGCAGGTTTTGGATTGAAAAAAAAAATCAGCTTGATTATCATCTCACACAAGGGAGTTATTCCCGTATTGTCGTCAGACATCCTTTTTAATCATTTAAACAGTTGGGACTGGAACATTGTGATTCCCACTCATGCAACACCGATACAGAAAATGTAAATGAAAGACAGTGACTATCACCATAATATGTATTAATGATGCACATCACGACAAACCTTTTAAACGGTTGGGACTGGAGTTAAATGGCTTATCTCCCCCTCCCCCCGGAGACTTGGATTGGTGTTCATTTACATCAGGAACGGTTCGAATATATTTATGAGAACACGAATATACAGTCTTTCACGCGACATTGACCGTACGAATGCTCTGGATTCATAGGGAAAATATTGGTATTTTTTTTTGTTTCGTCTTCACTCGCAAAGTTCAAAAAAATTAATTCTCTTCTGTCAGTTCTGAAAGCATTCTGACCCATTTCATAGACCGAACTGTGGGCAACACGCTAGGGTGCGAGGCACAAACATAGATCTCGTTGCCACGTTGTACATCACGTTTAGAACGAAATGATTTCTTGCGCTGTTAAACTTACCTTCACATACTTTTTTGCTATCGTGTTCTTACGCGATTGCCCTATTTTAATATATTACCACAGAATAAAAATAGTCCCTGTACTGCCCCAATGCCCATGCGCGAGTACCCAGATCCCACGTGACCGACCACGACACTTCCTTCTTCCCATTGCAACTTGCAGTGGAGGAGTCGTTGTTCTTTGTGTCTTGAAAAAAAGTTAACTTCTACATTGGATTACCTCGGAATTCCTGCGTGTTTATCTGGATATTTACCTTGGGAGTTTACCTTGGATATTTACCTCGATATTACGTGGGATTTACTGTGATTCTGTGTGAGATTACTGGCCTGGTCTTCGTCAACGTATCAGGGAGTATTCGGAGAGAATCTAATAAAATCAAAATGGCGTCTGTCTTTGCATTGTGTGTGCTAAGTCAAAGCCGACTACGGATCCCCACTCCGCCTGTCCACCGTGCCGGGGGTTTGGTGTGACCTGTACGCCAAATGTTCTGAGTGTGAAATGGTCCGACAACGTATTTCAGGAATATCTTGTCGGTTCGTATGCTGATGAATCACCGCTCGGATTTACCGGGGCCGAGAATTTGGTTGTATCTCCGCCTCAGTCTATCAGGAATGGGTCGGAGATACAGGTCTCGGTTGTTATGTCCGTTGCGAATTCGAATTCGGCTCGTGAAAGTTTTTCGGTTGTTGTTATGTGCCTCCGCCTCCCGCTAATTCTGTTATCGTTACGGCCGGGTTGGGGGAACAAGATGGCGGTCGTCTTGTCGAAAATCAGACGACCTTCACCTTGGCGGCTACCTTGGACCCTTCAACTACGACGTCATGTCCGCCATCGGGCCTTCATTACAGAATGGTAAGTTCGGAGTTTTTGACTAATGTCCCTGTCAAGGATTCGTCATTTACACATGATTTAACAACTAATCAGCGCAATTCGTTACCATCTAACAGGTATGCGACTGCTGCACCCATAAATACACAACACTCGTCCGTTGGTATTAATCCAGTTCCCGATTATGCAGACAATCGCCGTTCTCTATTGAACGTGCCGAATTTATCGAGAGCGCCTGTACATCTGATAAAGTCAGCGCCTCCCCGTTCTGCTATATCGGGACTGGATCATCGTGGACCCGCGCGGTCTGCGTCTATCTCGGCCTCTGGGATAGCTATATGCATACGAACTACCCATTAGTATCTACATTCTTACCGGTATTATCGTCAAGTAATGGTACTGCAGCATCTGCGCAACCTACCTTTACTTATGCATCGACTGATATACAATATCAATCTACGTCACGTCCGATTTTATCGGACACTCATATGCAACCAACAACATCATACCATACGGGATCTTCACACCCTCAGGTATCATTGTTGTATTAGTAATGGTACTGCAGCATCTGCGCAACCTACCTTTACTTATGCATCGACTGATATACAATATCAATCTACGACGTACGTCACGTCCGATTTTATCGGACACTCATATGCAACCAACAACATCATACCATACGGGATCTTCACACCCTCAGGTATCATTGTTGTATTAGTAATGGTACTGCAGCATCTGCACAACCTACCTTTACTTATGCATCGACTGATATACAATATCAATCTACGACGTACGTCACGTCCGATTTTATCGGACACTCATATGCAACCAACAACATCATACCATACGGGATCTTCACACCCTCAGGTATCATTGTTGTATTAGTAACGGTACTGCTGCATCTACTACAGCGCAACCTACCTTTACTTATGCATCGTGCAATCATTAACGTCATACCTTCCAATATCTACATACTTTGCGGTATTGTCGTTTTGTAATGGTACTTAAGCTTCTGTGCTAGCGCAAGCTACCTTTACTATTGCACCTACACGTAATAACACCACTCGGTCGTTATTACTCCAGGTTCCGGTTTTCAGCCCTCACAATTCAGAAAGGTCACCTCGGCAATAATAAATATTCCATGTTAAATATTGCGGAGGTGAACTGATTGTGCCACGGCATTTACCTCGGCAAAGAATTGCTGAGGTGAATTGTGGGGGCTGCGGTTTACAGAAATTCGCCGTTCTTTATTGAATGTGCCGAACTTATCGAGGGCTCTGCTACGTATAACATCGTCAGCGCCCCCTCATTCTGTTAAACCGGTACTGGAACAACGTAGGCCCGTCTTTCGGTATGCGTTTATTCCGATTTCATCGAATGGTTACATGCAACCATTAACGTTGTACCTCCCGGTATCTACATACCTTCCGGTATCATCGTTATATCACGGGTCTTCCACTTTTGTTTCTGTGGAAGCTTCGTCTACGGCTGCAGTTACTTCCACTTATGTACCTCGTCGTGTGACTTATCATGTTATGTCCCACTCTACGGGTGTTTCTTACGTTCTCATCGGTCCGTGAGGTATTCAACGTATGTACCACGCACCGATTCTGAGACGTGGAAGTTAAGGTTACATGCCCGCAGTTGCGGCCTAGCTATCTGCGGCGCATGTTTCAATTTACGTGGCATCAGCTTCCGATTTTACTGACATGATACGATGTATCACCGAGCTATTTATTCTACGATTAAGAATAAATGCCTACTTTATCGGGCTGTTTATTCTACGATAAGAATAACTGGCCTACTCCGCCTTGTATCCTCCCGTACCTGTCCGTTACGGAAGATAGGGAGGGGTGGCGCTACAGGGCTCATCGTATGCTATTGTCTCGGTTGCTTCTCCACGTCCGGCAACGTTGAATGTTATCAGTCAGTCTGGTCTGACATCACATTCGACTACTTCCGGTTATGCAGATCTTATCTTCCATTTCAGTCCTGTTAGGCATAGGGTATCGTTTTTATCCTATCCTTTTCAGGCACTGGTTGTCGTGTATCTGCGTCTCCGGCCTAAATACCCAGTTAGGCCGGCTAACTCTCAACAGTTTCTGTCACGTCCGGTGAGGAAGTACAGATTATGTCACCATGATGTTGCTGATCCATATTAACAACTTTTTGGTGATAATTACGCAGCTATTGAGAGTAACTCGTCTTCAATTTGTGCTCATCGGTTATAGCCCCTGGGGCACTTGTTATTTCCGTTCGTTCACTCTTTAACTTGCTATCGTAAGTTGTGAAGACATCTGATCATCGTATACGTTTTACGTATTGGTTTCGACCGTGCAAACGCTTACGTTGGTCACTACGGAACTGTTTATGCATTAGGATATTTCACTCCATTAATTGCTTCAACGGTTTCCGCTTTGACGAATTTCCACCTCTGTGTCTCGTCTGTTTAGTTTAAAACCTTTATAACGGTACTTCGGTTGTCTATTTTTATTATTACCGTTCCGAGATCACTGCCTGAATATATCTAGCTGCCTGAAGTTCTGCCTATCTTACATAGAGCATTCTTTCTTGTCTACAACTTTTATCAACTTGGAAGTTGATACATTGTTGTATTATTTTGCAGCTAGACACTATGAATTCTATTTCGGTTTTCACTCCGGAATATTACTCATTTTGTAGTGTCACAGCCTCATCCGGGTCATCCGGTCAGTTTTACATTTATCTTGGGGTTTTAACGAGGGTCGCGCATGCGCTTTCCTTTACCGTCCTTGCCGGTTCCTCGTTGACCCATATGATTTATGTAGGCTGTGAGGGTTGGGTGTTGCTGTTACGTCATGGGAGCATCATCACCGGATATATTTTTTTTTGTCAGAATTTGGATCGATTCGTTTGATCCAAACGTTTTGGGTTTGTTTCGTTCAACTAGTTGTACGTCTCATCTATACTCCAAAAATTCTGACAATGCTCCCCGAGTTGGTCATCTTAATGAAACGAGGAGAGATTTTCTACGGTTTCTTCCCTCGCGGATTTTGGTTGATCCTCTTCGTATTCCACTTCGACTGTGCTTTAGTGAACCTTTTAGGAAGACCTGTTTCGACTCGCCTTCTTGCATGCACAGATCGTCATGGGTTTGCGATTACTCCGGTCAGTAACATCAGAACTAGTTATCTGATTCAGCTTAACACGGATTGGCTTCTTCGAACCCTTTCATGTTTAATCGCATTCCCTTATCTTCTTTACTTCTGGTAGAGAAGGTGGAATTGATGACTGACTTCTTGGCGACGTAGTCTAACACCGCGGCTTGGGGACACCATCTTCGATGTTACGTGACTAGAAGAAACTACGTTCTAGCTATTCTTCTTGAGGTTACTTCCCTGTCGCCGCTATACACTACTCCTGGCTTACTCATTTCCGTTCTTCCTATACGAGGAGGGCTAATTCGGATTTGACTGACCTGGTCGGTTCCGTCTTTTTACGTGAGCATCCAGAGTGGTGTATGAGGCTGCGTCGCTTCGTCATCGTTTCCTTCAGTTTGCTGTGGAGTAGTTCAGCAACATGTACGGGTTTGTATGCTGAAGGATACTCCTTCGGTTTCCATGACCTTTGTCACATACCGAGCTACCCCGGACTTTTTCAGTTTCTGTATTACCTGCAGTGTAAGCACAGAATCTATTTTCCTCTTCTTGTGGATGAATAGATGGAAGAGCCTTCATTCCGGCGGTAGTGTTGCTGTTCTTTTCTTCCGACACTCAGGTATCTTTGCGGTGGCGTTGTTGTGTTCGGCCCAGTACGCACCTATATCGTTTTTGGAGGTCTAATCTCACCGGTACTGCACTACTTTTATCGTAGTACATTTTGACCGGTGTTTCTTAATTCCTCCGTCTCAGCCAGTCTTGTAAGACTGCGTCGAGGAGGGCTGGAGAACATTTTTGATTCGAGAATTGACACTCCTCTCGTTACAGCGGAAGCGGAAGTCAACTCAATAACCTACGCTTGTGTTGTGTCAGACATTATCATAGCTTTTGTCCTTCATAACAAGCACGGGGAACAGTGTTTTGTTTCCCCTGTTGCTCCTGCTTTTAGGGATCGTCGCTACGAGTTTATCACGTTTCCGGTATGTCGGACTCTCTATCAGGTTCTTACGACCAAATGACTGTTATACTCGTAGAATGCTTCATTTATGAGTAATTTCAGCGACTTTTTGTTTCTGATTTTTATTTCTCATACTACGACCCCAGCTGTCTTGGCAGCGTTTTGCGTACGTTTAGGGCGTATCTTGCTGAAGGTCTCATTCCTCGGCCGCTGCTACTCCTTCTGCCAGCTTTTCTTCTAGAACGATTTGGTTGTCTTCACATCTTCATGTATACGTCTTCCAGAACAAGAATCCCTTTCATCTCAGGTGTTTCATCGAGGACGCCATTTTTGTAGTTCCTCTATTCATCTTACATCCGATTTAAACGTATCGGTTAGGAACGGAGGTCTCGTTCAGTGAGCGATGTATGTGTATTGATGTGCGATCTCTCGGGTTGTTCAGGTGTCATCCCATCGTTCCACGTAATTTTTCTTCCACTCCCTGGAGTATGATGGTTGCATGGAGTCGTTTGTTCACCCCGTCGCTTTCCGATGGGTACTGAGATTCACTCCAGACGTTGCAGTTCCGGAGCTGGTTTGGGCGCTGTATCGTTTTCAGGAGTGTTTTTCAGTCTACATGTATGACATCTAATTATAACCTTCTGTGATCATAGATGACTTATGTTTTTATATTCCTGCAGTCTGGTAGCTTGTTACCGCTGGAGTTTGGCTGATACTTCACGGGAAACTATTGTCTAGGTCTTAGTGCAGCTGATGGGCTCTAACACCTAGTCATTTTTTCCCCCAGACTTCGCTATTTTATGCATTGTCGTGTGATTCATGGAGTATGAACCGGATTTCGTCATCCCGGCATATCTACAGGTTCTACTCTTACGGATTTGTCTTTGGTATATGTCTCCTTATGGTTTTTTTCCGGAGTCCGTCTACCGACTCTGTTCTACAGTCTATAATTGAAATCATGGCAGAGTTATGGGCCCTGATTAGAGCTCTCGCGTACAAACACGTGTTTTGTTTTGTGCCGGTATGTTTCGGTCCCTCTTCTAGCAGGAAATATTATATATGTTCTTCCTAGCTTTCCAAACTTCTCGTTTGGCGTACACGGACGTACCTGCGGAGGCTATTTCACTCTCGTTGGTATTGCTTCATCAGTTCAGGGCTGTACTGACATCCTGTTTCCTTTGGAGCCTGTGGACGACGTTTTAGGACCGTATCTGGAGGTTTGCGATACGTTTGTTTGTCACCACCTTTGGGATTGGATGTTGTTAAGACGGGATTGCTACACCCTGGGACCCAAGCTCTACCAGGCATCCATTACGTTCTGCTTCACGCCTCTCCATGTAGCGCTGTAAGGGTCTCACGGACTGTGCCGGAGTTGACCCGAGGTCATCTGTTACCACAGTGAACGAACATGGCGACCGTCTAACTGGGCGAATTGATATCAGTCGCTACTCACCGATATATATTTCCGCAACATATAGTTCTAGGGTAATTTGTCCAAAATCTGCCTTCAAACTGTGTGAAACTGGCGTTTTAAAAAACATTGAATAATTGTTTAGTGTATTTCGAGATAAATATGCATTTTGCGATTAGTAAAACAGTCAGGTAGTACAGTTCTTGGTTTTTACAAGAATCCTGTAAAAAATGGCGAGACCCCTACAGGGGTAAATGCAGCGTAGCGCAAAGCACCCTGGGAGAGGATGCCTGGGACCGTTGTGGTGCCCAGGCTGTTGGTCACCCGTCGATATCTATCAGGCATGGAAATTTTCTTCAATAAGGCTGATTGCAGACTTTTATCAACATTTTGAAATTTCAGACTTTTTTGAAGTAGATTTTACACTTTCCTGTGGTTACAATTCCCATGCCTGCTCTATGCACTAGACCTTCTTGTGGTTTTACCATGTTTGTAATTTGTTAAGTAATCTTGCTCTCCCCAATTTTTCAAAAAGAAGGGGGGGGGGGGGGTGAGATTTTTGGGTCTAGTGTATGTCAGCTTTATTCACTGGGCCTGTAGTTACTATAGGCCGGATGAGTATATCAAGGACCGTATCGTCATTATTATACATTTATGGTCTTTGATTACTTCGCTGACTCCTGTACTCCCCTTCGCTTATGCTCGGGGTCCTTTTGTTTCCGACCACTCATTCCCTCCGTCCTGCTATGGTATTCTAGCAAAAAAGTATGTGAAGGTAAGTTTAACAGCGCAAGAAATATGAAAAATTTGAAAATCAATTTTCCTATTTCTAAGCTTAAACTTACCTTCACATACTGTGATGGCCCTCCCAGCCTCCCCGCTGATGGGTTATTCACACTGCGTTGAATGGGGAAGAAGGAAGTGTCGTGGTCGGTCACGTGGGATCTGGGTACTCGCGCATGGGCATTGGGGCAGTACAGGGACTATTTTTATTCTGTGGTAATATATTACAATAGGGCAATCGCGTAAGAACACGATAGCAAAAAAGTATGTGAAGGTAAGTTTAAGCTTAGAAATAGGAAAATTGATTTTCAAATTTTTCATTTTGTTTTCTCTCAGCAGAAGAGTCTCGATTTTCATGTAAACCCACCGATGACACCTGGCATTGATACACTTGAGCCGCCTTCAACTGTGACAGGGTTTGGACATCACATCACAGCAGAGCGACATGCAGCGATGGAAGAAGATTGCAGTGCTGGAACTGAAGCAGTGGAGGTTGGAGGTATATCGTTTGTACGGCTGGACGATGACGAGACAAGTCCGAGCAATACTGTTGGAAATTGCGTCACCCAGACATCGAATTCAGGGGATCCGCCTCGTGAAGGCCCAGGCTGTAAAAACACAGCTGTGTGCACTTCTGGAGATCAACGTTCCACCTTTACAGACTGTGATGACGGGTCAGTATAAACATGTGTTTTCATTTTTATATTGACAACCACACACACACTCATTAACATTGGATAAAACCGTATTAATCAGTGTAACATTAATTACAGGTGTACCCATCAGCCTCTTGCATCTCACTCCAATATTGGAAAATAATTGGATAAAAAATGATGTAGATGTTATATGAAGAACATCATCATTTCTTGCTCACATCATTGGAAAGTGTTGAGACAGATTTACTCTTGTAGGAAACCATCTGGGATTGTTTCTTCCTACTTAATTGGAATTTGTTCGGACTCATACGAAATAAATCTTTCGATTATGCGGATTTTATGGACGATTGGAGAATATTGAATGTGGGATTTTTTGCGTGCTATTTGAATTTCAATGTCATTCTAATTAGCAAACTGGACACCCAGTGGATGCTGGTGTGGAGGCCAAGAATATCCGATCGCTAAGAGTGTCTGCCTCCTATATTCTAAACCAGCTAGGACAACTTTCCCCACATTGGGGACCAGTGTCCGTCCTTCGGTGCAATATGATATGATATGGATATGAGAAGTGACACTAATCACCAGGACATTCTTATCCATCACACCGGTATTTACGTCATCGAGGCATACAGCTTGACGTACTGTTAAACCGATCTTTTCTTTGTGATTGCCGATGTGACTACCGTGGTGCTTAGAATGTCATGTATGGCCAGTCTGTTCGCTTCATGGAAGGCCCGAGTTTATATACCATATATACATGTACCACTACGTGCTTCTCTACTTTTCATTTTGTATTCACTTGTTTATAGGAAGGACAAGAGAGTCGACATGACTGCATTCCTACCAACACTAAACGCAATGTGGGATGATGGCATGACCGAATATGTGTCAAACGAAAACAAAATACGTATTCAGAAAGTATTGAGCAAGCACTCAGAACTGACTGCAGGCCAAGTCAAAGTAAGATATATGGATAACGAAATCCCTTATTTAGTTCATCCGTAATTCGTTCCCGGTCAGAAATGCCCACAACTTTTCCGTCAGGAAATGAAGATCTTTTCAACTATATCTTCAACGGAACCAAATGCCAATTGCTTTGATTATATCATTGTCTTCTCACAGAGGAAATGATTCGCTTTGAGGAAAACTTTATAGAGACCCACAACCAGATAACAAACTTTATAGAGACCCACAACCAGATAACAAACTTTATAGAGACCCACAACCAGATAACAAACTTTATAGAGACCCACAACCAGATAACAAACTTTATAGAGACCCACAACCAGATAACAAACTTTATAGAGACCCACAACCAGATAACAAACTTTATAGAGACCCACAACCGGATAACAAACTTTATAGAGACCCACAACCAGATAACAAACTTTATAGAGACCCACAACCGGATAACAAACTTTATAGAGACCCACAACCAGATAACAAACTTTATAGAGACCCACAACCAGATAACAAACTTTATAGAGACCCACAACCAGATAACAAACTTTATAGAGACCCACAACCAGATAACAAACTTTATAGAGACCCACAACCAGATAACAAACTTTATAGAGACCCACAACCAGATAACAAACTTTATAGAGACCCACAACCAGATAACAAACTTTATAGAGACCCACAACCGGATAACAAACTTTATAGAGACCCACAACCGGATAACAAACTTTATAGAGACCAGATAACAAACAGACCCACAACCGGATAACAAACTTTATAGAGACCCACAACCGGATAACAAACTTTATAGAGACCCACAACCAGATAACAAACTTTATAGAGACCCACAACCGGATAACAAACTTTATAGAGACCCACAACCAGATAACAAACTTTATAGAGACCCACAACCAGATAACAAACTTTATAGAGACCCACAACCAGATAACAAACTTTATAGAGACCCACAACCAGATAACAAACTTTATAGAGACCCACAACCAGATAACAAACTTTATAGAGACCCACAACCAGATAACAAACTTTATAGAGACCCACAACCAGATAACAAACTTTATAGAGACCCACAACCAGATAACAAACTTTATAGAGACCCACAACCAGATAACAAACTTTATAGAGACCCACAACCAGATAACAAACTTTATAGAGACCCACAACCAGATAACAAACTTTATAGAGACCCACAACCGGATAACAAACTTTATAGAGACCCACAACCAGATAACAAACTTTATAGAGACCCACAACCAGATAACAAACTTTATAGAGACCCACAACCAGATAACAAACTTTATAGAGACCCACAACCAGATAACAAACTTTATAGAGACCCACAACCGGATAATGTAAAAACTATAGAGACCCACAACCAGATAACAAAAACTTTATAGAGACCTACAACCAGATAACAAACTTTATAGAGACCCACAACCAGATAACAAACTTTATAGAGACCCACAACCAGATAACAAACTTTATAGAGACCCACAACCAGATAACAAACTTTATAGAGACCCACAACCAGATAACAAACTTTATAGAGACCCACAACCAGATAACAAACTTTATAGAGACCCACAACCAGATAACAAACTTTATAGAGACCACAACCAGATAACAAACTTTATAGAGACCGGATAACAAACTTTATAGAGACCCAGATAACAAACTTTATAGAGACCCACAACCGATAACAAAACTTTATAGAGACCCACAACCGATAACAACTTATAGAGACCCACAACCAGATAACAAACTTTATAGAGACCCACAACCGGATAACAAACTTTATAGAGACCCACAACCAGATAACAAACTTTATAGAGACCACAAATCAGAAACTTTATAGAGACAAACTTTATAGAGACCCACAACCAGATAACAAACTTTATAGAGACCCACAACCAGATAACAAACTTTATAGAGACCCACAACCAGATAACAAACTTTATAGAGACCCACAACCAGATAACAAACTTTATAGAGACCCACAACCAGATAACAAACTTTATAGAGACCCACAACCGGATAACAAACTTTATAGAGACCCACAACCAGATAACAAACTTTATAGAGACCCACAACCGGATAACAAACTTTATAGAGACCCACAACCAGATAACAAACTTTATAGAGACCCACAACCAGATAACAAACTTTATAGAGACCCACAACCAGATAACAAACTTTATAGAGACCCACAACCAGATAACAAACTTTATAGAGACCCACAACCAGATAACAAACTTTATAGAGACCCACAACCAGATAACAAACTTTATAGAGACCCACAACCGGATAACAAAATCTGTGCTACATGTATAAATTGTAGCAATGTCTGTACAAGAATGAACGGACCGTTACACGTGTCACAGCTTCAGCGATTGACATTATGCGTCATTTTGATCTTTTAAAAGTTACGCCGTTGGCCAACGGAGTGTTAGGTACGTCAAACTCACTCTCTACCATGTCGTCAGTCGAACACTGATTATTGAGCCACGCTCAATTTTTGATCCCGAAGAAAAAATTCAGTTCTCAGCTGAGCTGAAGATATTGTGTTGGAAAATTAGACTTCAATGTTCCTTGAAAAATACAGTAGGTCGTTATAAACCTCAGACAATCTATGACTTATTCGTTCGAGAACAGATGGACACCGGGCAACGTCTGGTTGGCGTGTACATAATGCGTTGCTATCTAAACCTACATGTACACGATGTTCAGTTTGAGCACATATTTCAGCCTAAACATGTTTTCGGTTTTAATCATCTTGGTGTTTTGGTATTAAACCTGTGCGTTTATATTATTAAACGCCTTTGTATATAACCTAACATGCAGGTGTTTAAACCCTACAAATACGTTTAAGATCAAACTGATCCTCACTCTTAGTCTTCTTAACATTAGACATGTGATTTAGAGTGTATGCAAACCGAAGAAATATGGATCATGTATTTGATGTACATGTAGCCCAGTATCGTAACGCCACGTATTGTCATAACATGTATTTAGAATCGCTTTCATATCAGCTTCGATTTTCATGATGCTATATGGCAATGTATTTTCTCTCTGCTTCAGCTTTGGATTCGAAATAAAAGGAGAGGTCTGAAATATGGCGCAAAGCCTCTGTTAAAGCGTAATGTGACAAAGACGTATTTCGGAAAGCGAGCCAAGATCAGTTGGCATATTTTCCTGGCGAAGTTTAACTTACGAAATGGTAAGTTATCACATCTTACATTCTTATTATGCGGACGTATATATGTGGCAGATTCCACGATAACCTAGTCCACTAACACACATTTCCGTCAATCATTGACGGAAATGACATTTGCAACACCTATAAATTCAAAAATATCGTTAATAAACAATGTGCCCTGTATCTTACTATCTTAAACTTGTCAATGAATTGCATAAGATGAAAATAAACAGGAATCCCTATGAATTCCATGTATAGTATTCAATTTAGCGGGACAAAACAAAAATGACATCTGCAACATTTTTGTTAACTATGTCATTTTTCCGTCAAAATCTATTTTGTATATTTACAAGAAATTGCTTGTAAAACAAGCACTTGCATATGCTCAGTGGAATTAGGCCAATTGTATTGATGTATCTGTACCATTGTCAGTGTATGACATCACCCATGCTGTAATACAGGGTCTTTTCAAATCACTTGATTTTAGTAGCGAAACAGAAGGGAGAACAGCTCTACAAAATCACATTTTTGCTAACCGACTTGTTCAATTTCTAAAACACATCTATTGCATGCGTATTTGCTGACTGTAGACAATAATTGATTGGCAATTTAGGCCCATTGGGCTATTTTATAAAATGTGTTACATCACCTGGAATGAAATCTTTAAAATTCACTGAAACATCTTTTAGATCACTGATTAGGCTTGTTTTAGCGGGAATGAAAGGCAAACTTGGCTATATGCTTCATGCTATAATTTGTTTAAATGTAAACACTTTATTTAAAAGTCACCTGCTGTGCCTATTGTTATAAATCTGGAAATCCTGTACCACTGATAGTTTATCGTTACAGAGTATGTGTCACAGTTTTCATTAGATCCAAACGAATTATTTGTGACAGCTCTAACTGAACAAATAAAGTTTTCATGATGAATATGTTATTCTGTAAATATAACCGGATTTCGTCACGTATGCAATGGAGAAATTTTGAAAATTTTAATAAATAGCCTTGTAGATATTGCTCTTATTTTAATAAATATTTGGTATTATAGATATTGTTCTAGCTGCCGTTGCATGTAGCAATATTGAAACGGTGAAGCACAACCTTAATATTTGCTTCCGTATTGACGAAAAGGCAGCCATCCACCAACGAAAAGGCAACCATCCACCAACGAAAAGACAGCCATCCACCAATTATCTGGAAAATCATGCAAAGTCCTTTTTTTTGTTTTTTTTTTGTTGATACGGTAGATCAGAAAGGCTTGACTATGGCACAGAAGAGTAAGAATGCCCGGCTGGCTTACCGCAGATTGACCCAACATGAACTGGCCGAGTACAACAGGAGAACGAAAGAAGATACAAAGAATCAGAAGGAGAGACAATTGTCGCCACTTCAACCGAGGAGCTTGAGCCGGCGACGATTGCCTGAAAGGAATAAAATGGTAACTCACTTTCTCCAGCAAGAAACTGGTATTTAATATCAGGTTTGATAAACAAAAAATATGAACTGTGCAAAGCACGGAGTACGGAACTATATATATTTTGGTTCCTGGTTGACCAACAACCTGTGCTCTACATTTTTGACCAAATACATATGCCTTGCAAG
>JAVTVY010002884.1:0-35281 GCA_036873755.1 Hanleya hanleyi | reverse complement strand
CACTGATACCCTGTTATTCAAGAATCATGAAACTCGATGCCTTGAGAATACTCTCAGTGTACAACAAAATAACCTGGCACAGCTTTGTGAGTTTTTGGCTTTCATGAGGTGTGGTTTGAATTGCTAAAATCATGTTGTATGGTATCAGTATTAGGGTTTCTCAATAACAGCATCTTGAAGTAGTGTATTTGTGCAGAATCATCTATTTCAAGGTGAAAACCACACCCTTTTCTCTCTGTAAACAACCAAGATTGGTCCTCTTGGAGGTCCTGTTGTTGGTCCTTGGGGGGTTCTTCGAAGTCCTCTTGCGGGTCATCTCGGTGGCCCTCTTGTAGGTTATCGGGGGTCCTTAAAGGTCCTCTTCTCTTGGATATCCTCTGGTGGGGCCTCTTGGGGGTCCTGTTCTAGGTCCTCTTGGAGGTTATCCTGTGGGTCCTCTTGTAGGTCATCGGGGTCCTCTCGGAGGTCCACTAGGAGGACCCTACTGTCAGTCCCTCCAAGAGGACCCACAAGAAGACCTCCGACAGGACCCACAAGAGGACCTTCAAGAGGACCCACAAGGTGACCCCTGAGGACCTGCAAGAGGACCCCCCAAGAAGACACATGGGGACCACCGAGGGGACCTTCAAGAACCTACAGGGGGGACCTTCGAGAGGACCCACAAGAGGGTACTCTTGTGGGTCCTGTTGTGGGTTCTCGGGGGTCCACTTGAAGGTCCTCTTATGGGGTCTGGTTGCAGGTCCTCGGGGTCCTCTTGAAGGTCATCGGGGGGACCCAGAAGATGACCCCCATGAGGACTCACAAGAGGATCCCAAGGGGACCTCCAAGAACCTACAGGTGAGAACCATAGAGGACCTCCAAGAGAGTTGTAGGTCCTAAGGGGTCCTTTTGGAGGTCATCGGGAGGACCTACCATAGGACCCACAAGACGACCTACAGGAGGACCCACACAACAAGGACCTACAAGGGGACTCCCCAAGAACCTGTAGGGAGAACCACAACAGGACCCACGTCATATTGGTTAGGAATTTATTTTGTCTGGTTTGAGCCTACAGGCCTTCCAATACAAATATTATCAGCCAATTATAGTAAGAGTATTTACCCTGGATGGTGCCAACGTCAAGGTTGGGCAAATGATGCTGATAACCATGGTTGTGTCATGACTTTTGCGAAGTTTCATTTATGAGCATCACAATGCTCGACATCTTGTGGATAAGTATAATGTACTCTTGGACTGGTTTGAAACTTGTAAGCTGCAACTAACTGTTCTGTTGCTAATTCCTGCGATTCGCTAAGCACCATTTCTTCTTGATGTTGCTGTTGTTGATTTACTCTGAAGAATTGTTATTTTCTATACATTTCGTGCAGCAATCGCACTGAAGAGAATTAAATGTATTGTAAATAGCATTACTGGTTGAACATTTAACTAGTCGAATGATTAGAATGAATGGTCATCTATAACATTGTTATGTAGGTTAGAAGTTTGTTTTTCATTGTTGAGCAAGTTAACTTTATAACCTTGACTAGTGAAGTCCAGTGGACCAGGGCACAGAACAAGTACGAAACTGTTATGTGAAACCTGTAGGCTTGCTGCAACTCTATAATTGTTATCTTTGATAGAGTCTCTGTAAAAGAGATGCGTTTGTTTTTGAGTGAGGAAAATTTTCTTCAAGTACACCAGTCCATTTTGCAGCAAATCAATCTAGAAATTAAAGGTCTATCTTATTGATACCACAAATATTTCATATCACTATCTCAATAGTTTATTCATTGGCTCTTTTATATAAAACAGCAATTACTATTAGTGAAATAACAGACACTGGTTGTTGCATGTATATCAATGCTAGTTGGAAATGTTTATTTATTGTAAAATGGCATTTTCTGTTGGTGTTTAAATGTATATTAGTTACATTATAATTTCTGGGTTATTTGACAGGATATGATTTGGTGAATCTTCGTTGTGAAACTGCTGAAAATATTAAATCATATTTTCGTTGCATTGCTTTTATTTCAAGAATTTTGGATGTGTAGACAAAGCTAAGTGTCTTTTCATGAACTCACAGACTTCAAAATATGCCTGCACATATAAAATCTGACCAGATTTAGTGGATGGAGTTCCCACATAGGGAATTCTGGTCAGGTAGAGAAGACATGAAGCAAATTTTGGTTTCCACTCAAGCCCATAGCCAAGGGGTTCCATCCAAATGACCGTTTCAGATGGAAGCGAACTGCTCTTGGTGTCCTCTTTTACACAAAATTGAACCATCCCTCCAGATATCCTGGCTACGGGCCTACAAGTGTCAATGTTAAGTACTTGTCTATGACCAAGCTTGTAAAAAAAAATCAATGGTTGGCTTTGCAGCGTGTATAACAAAATGACTATATCATGTTTTAAAGGAGAAGAAAACATGTGACTAATGTATACACTGAACGAAAGATCGATCTCCCCCGTATCCAAAAATGTAAGCAATTATTTTTTTGCGAGTTTTTACCGCCGATCTATTAGGTTCATACTCAATGTAAGATTCACGAGACAATGAATACAATTAATAGCCACACAATGACTTGAGTAGCAGGGCCGGGGTGTCTTCGTCGATGTTGTTGTTGTTGTGATTATATATATATATTTTTTTGCAAGAATATATAGTCAATATTCGAAAGGGAAAAACACTGGAGGAAAACTTCAAGTATGTGCTCATATTTTCACACTATGATCAAAGTTACTTTATCTAAATAAATTCTACCCGAAGAAAATAAATTAAGACCCTTTAAACAAACATGTCACTGTTGAGTCAATGCTAGATGTGGGCTCTGTTTTCATACACTTGATTTCTCCCAAAAGAAAACAGTTCCCACCAGGAAGGCCTTTTTTTAAGCTAATTTTGTAAAATACTTAGATCCAATAATTTTAATGAAATTTCTTTGATTATATCTTAATTGCAACCATGTTTGTTCCTCAAACCTGAGATATGTACATGTATAACACATTTTCATTTGAGAGTCCAGACATTCCGCCATACATGGAAACAAATTGTACTTGACATGGAATAATTGTATTCACACTACCAGATAGATCACTAGCTTTTAGTTTGAGACCCAATTCTACAGTATCAGTAGCACAAAACTAGTAAAGAAATTGGTCTGTTGAATAACAAAAAATATGGTATGGGGATTTGAATAAACTATTAAACAGCATTGAAAGTAAAGTAACTTACATGATACCCACAAAATGTCCCAACACAAACTGATTTAAATTCATTGGATAGCATGCAGAATGGCTGACTATTAATAGGTTGATGCAGGAGATTTCACCACAAGTGAGAAATTTGACCTGAATTTGGAGCCTGATGTGGTATGTGATGAAATGTTAAAATGTGAAATAGGATATGTGTTCGGGCTACAGTTTACATGTATCTATGACAATATACTGAATTGTGTGTATTGAAGATGGCAAGTTGGTTATAGCAGTGTAGATAAACACACAACCAAATGATTGAAAATTAGAATTTCCTATTCCACATAACCCAAATTACTGTGAAGGACTTGTCGATCATAACTTGTACAATGTACATGGAGAATTCTTTTAAACATTGCAGAAACAAATCAATACTTACGCAATCCAAGTTTACTAACTTCATAAGGTCTGTGACAAAAATAATGTGCGAGTGGCGGATTCAACTTTTAGGCAACTGGTCAACTACCAGATACATGTACATCAATGAACTAAAGTTACAAGGGCTAGCTATAATACTGTAAGAGATATGGTGATAGCAGCATCAAATCTACATTCAAACTGCAATTTGACCTTGAAAAAAAGGTCAAGGTCAGTCATTTTCAATAGGCTTCTGACCCTTCACCAGATGCATACGTGGTATGAATTTAAAAGGCCTGACTATGATCATTCTTGAGATATCTTGCTCACAAGAAAGATGGACAGACGGACAGACAGACGACGACAATACCCTTCGGGCAAAACTTACCCGAGGGGTAAAAACTGTCAGATATGAACCGGGCACTTACGGGTTGCTGATGCATGTATTTCGGTCAGTGACCTTCTGCCCCTGATATCAACATCCATTTTGATATGTGACACATTGTCTCCCTCACCAAAAAAAATGGAACTGTATAAAGGAAACTGTCCCATAGATAGACTGTCACAAACAGATGCAAATTGCCATCAGATAATAGGTCCTTTTGAGCGAGTGTATCCGGACTAAAATGTAGAAATAATTTATAAGAAAAGCCCACAACCAAATGACCAATTTCAATGTGATTTTTCTGGAGTTTTCCCCGGACTTAAATGTAAGTTTTAAGCACTTTCCAGAAAGAATACAAATTCCAGGACTTTCCTGGCGGCAATGTACCCTAAAATATCTGACTAACAAACCGTGTTGGCTCATTCACATGAGAACATAGAATGTGACAAAGAAAACATCACCATGTGCAAGAGCCTTTATCCACATAGCCTTCTTAACAGTATACATGATCTGTGATACAACTTATCACATTATTTACGAATAGGTCGAGAATCAAGGCATTTCATTGACAACTAATTTGAAAGAGCATACAAGTCAATAATTATATGCTCAGACAAAACAAAGACATTCGAAACAAATGAAATTCTGGATCTGATCCGGAAAATATTCATAAAAATTACGAGAATGATCACAGCATTGAGGCAGTTCTCCTGCACAGGGGTAACAGATACATAGACAGCAGATCAGAACATGACCTGATAACGGAAGTGGGGCTGGAATTTGTTGGCTTTCACCCCTAAATTGACTCGGAGACGGTCACGTTGTCGCCGGAAGGCACTGATATCTTTAGATTTCTGTACGGCTGCCTCACCTGCAAAAAATTAGCAATTCCAAAGTTAGTTGGAATAGGAACAGGAATATCATCAAAATGCATTTAAATATGGAACACAAATATCATATCTTGTTGGCTGATATCATCTTCACAAATCCAGGTAAATCCTAATTCCTCGCAGAGGGTCTACCTGGACATTTTTGGTGATTCGAATGAGCTCTTGGGTCGATGCCTCTATTGTATAATCTCGTACATTTCACGCCCAGCACTTGTTTTGAATTAGCATGTCGGTATCCCAAGCCTGCGGTTTTTGCTTTGACTTCCAATGTTGATTTCAACCCGACATCAAAGTAGTTTGGCCAGTGAAGAAATTCAAACCTGTCACATCTCATACCTCACAGTGCATTGGCCTAATCAGTCAGCTTAGCGCGTTCACTGATTGATCTGATTTAGAGAAAACCCCTTTGTCCATTTATATCCAGAACTGGTATGGGTAACTAACCAAGCCAGTGTATCGATCCTAACAGATCGAACGATACACTGGCTTGCGAGGATGGGCTGATATATGTACACATGGGTGTAATTTGATTAGCACCAAGTTTGACTGTACCTCTAAGTTCACTCAAAGTCGAGTACGGGAGAGTCGAGAAAGAGGCATCACATATCACCCAACTAAGCTTCAGGCAGTCGAATGATACTGGACTTGGGTTGACAAAGCTTGAACAGGATTGTTGAAATTTGTAATCAAATTTGATTTATTTTGCATTATAAATTCAACAATTTTCCATTTTTAATCAGAACCTGGCCGAGTGCATCCATTAATGAGCTCGCTTTCTTTGGAGATGTCACCAACTCGCTACAGTTGCATATTTAACTCGATTACTTTCCCCAGTGAGTGGATAAGCGTTACTCGAGCCTCACAAGGACCTAACTTGATCATGACATCATGGACCAGCCAAACAACATTTCTCTTACCCAGATCAAAGTAACGCATGTGGCCCTGTTGAATGACCAACAAGTTATTCAGGTGCAATCAACCTTGATACAAGTTGCCATGTACCGACCCTTTGAACCTTGACCTTGATAAAAAGGTCAAGATTCGTCAAATTGGAAATGTTCCTCGCAATCACCAGTTGCATATGAAGTATGAATTTGGAGAGCCTAGATGTAATCCTTCAAGAGATATCACCTGATACTAGAATTTGACCGTAATAAATTAAGTCAAGGTCAGTCCTCTCCAATTCTTCAAAAGATATCACCAATACTACAATTTGACCTAAATAACTTAAGTCAAGGTAAGCCTATCTTCTATAGGTTTCAGGCCCATTGGGTGTGCACCTGAGATTCGTAGGAATGGCCCCTCTCTGATTTCATAATGAGGAAGACTGACCGTTTTTGATCAAATGATAATTCTTCCTACGTTTATAGTTACTGATATCTATAGTACCATCCTGTTGGGTATTGTCAGTCTTTCAAGACGTCACCGTTGATCCCCCTTCTCACCGACCCTTCCCTCATGCACCTAGGCTGGCTGCAAAAATGTCACTACCAGTAGGACTTATTTTGTCGTGACATTTTACATTCTTTGCCATGTCATATGTTGTCAAGGAGACATCATTAAAAGGTTTATTAATTTACCAGATTTTGTAATTGTCTTTTTCTGTTGGTGGGGGTGGGGGTGGGGGGGGTTGCATTTGGACACAGAACAGACCTGCTCTATCGCAATCTGCAACTTTCTCACATATGCCAACCTACCTTTGATACCGGTCCAGCCGAGTGCCTTGTACTGGGCCAGCAGTCGTGGCATGATGGACTTGGTCTGACTGACTCTGCCAGGGGGAATGTTCTGTCTGTAATATCTCTGTAATGACCGGTGACCCAGGCTGGCTCCTACAACAGGAAAATACATGAGATTAAGACCACTAACTCTCACTTTTGAACTTTAACCTTCGTCTCCCTGAATTACAGATTCAATCTGCAGAAAATAGGCAAATATCACATTGTGCTGCAGTCAAATAGCATCTCAACACATCTTCGTTGAAAATCGAGTCAGAGAGAATTTGTTACAAAAAAAAAAGATTGTCCACAGTATCTTTTCACTAAAATTGAGGGCGAAAAACAATTAAATTTGAACTGCACAGTTTCAACACGTTCAAATTATATTTAGCAAGCCTTGACAATTTAGCCCACCCAGAGGCCTTAACAAAGAACCTTACATGAAAGACTGACTCAGGTAGAAACTTCAACCTGTCCAGTTAGAAACTTTACCTGAAGGAAATAGACAAGTCTGACTCATGGTAATTTAAAAAAAAAATCACATTTCATCACATAAACAGGATGTGTACATACTTAAAGGTGAACTGAAAAGCTTTCCAATGTTCTGTTAAAATGTCATAAAACAAGAACTTCTATAGTTGTTACAAATATGTGTGGTAATAGTTCTGTGGGTTATTGTTTTATTTTGGGTATATGAGAAGTCAAACCTTATACCACCAGAAAACGAGAGCCAGAACTTTTAAAAACATCATCGCTTGCCTCCGGTTGTTTTTGGAACGTCATGACGTTATAGTGGTCCTCGCTCATTCATCCGACGTAGCATGACGTCACATTTAAATAAAACTTGAATGAAGGAAACCGTCATAACGTTCTACAAACCAAGAGAAACAAGCGATGCAAGTTTTCAAGATGGATTTATAACAGGGTAACTGAAATATTGTTAGTACAATTTTGCAAAATATATTTGCTCCAAAAACGTATAAAAGTTAAGCCACATAAGACAAGATGTATATAAGCAACATTTTAGATAAAATTAAAAGCTTTGCAGTTCACCTTTAAAAGTATTAGCCCACTCAGAGCTGGTGGGGTGGGAGTGGGTGCCTAAACCAGGCCAAGAATATTTAAGTTGACGGACATCATCAGACAGATATTGGCATTCACATAAATGTTATTTGCTAATGAATATGGGTAAAATGAATAACAATCGCCCAAGGGGCTTCAATATGCGCCCATACATCTGGAATTGCACTGGTCCAGATTTCGAAGTTGTTTAATGGCCTTGGGTCTCGATTGGTAGCTAGCAATCCAGAGAAAGGTTAAGATTTTGTGCTTATGAGAATGTAACATTTATCACATCTTATATTGAACTATAAATTAACAAGCGTTCTGAGAACCCCAACATCTCGCCTTGCGGGGTCATCCGCCAAAGGTGCAGCAGTATTGAAAGCATACGTGTAGAGCAAACAATAAGGTCTGGAATAGGTGATGTGGTACAGACAATAATGTCTGGAAATGTGGAATAGATTATCTGGTACAGACAATAACATCAGTCCCATGTGGGATTACTGGCAAAAGTTAATCCCATGTAGGATGGATAGGTCAGTGCTGTCGGATTACTGGTACATAGGGCAGTCCAGTGTGAGATTACTGCTGGATAGTTCAGTCCCATGTGAGATTACTGCTGGATAGGCCAGTCCTGTGTAGGATTACTGCTGGGTGGACCAGTCCCATGTTATTACTGATGGATAGTCCCCTGTGGGATTACTGCTGGATAGTCCAGTCCCAAGTGGGATTACTGCTGGATAGGCCAGTCCTGTCTGGGATTTACTGCTGGATAGATGAGTCTCGTATGGGATTAATGCTGGATAGGACAGTCCCGTGTGGGATTACTGCTGCATAGGCAGTCCCGTGTGGGATTACCTGCTGCATACGGCAATCCTGTGTGGGATTATGGCTGAGGAGGCCAGTCCCGTGTGGGATTACTGCTGGATAGGCTAAACCTGTGTGGGATTACAGCGGAATAGGTCAGTCCCATGTAAAATTATGGCTCGATAGGTCAGTGCCATGTGGGATTACTGCTGCAAATTGCAATCCAGTGTCATATTACATCTGGATAGGTCAGTCCCATGAGAGATTACTGCTGCATAAGCCAGTCCCGTGTGGAATTACTGCTGGATAGGCCAGTCCCATGTGGGATTACTGCAGGATAGGCCAGTCCGGTCTGGGATTACTGCTGGATAGGTCAGTCCCGTGTGGCATTACTGCTGGATAGGCCAGTGCCATTGGGATTACTGCTGGATAGGTCAGTCCTGTGTGAGATTACTGCTGAATAGGCCAGTCCCAAATGGGATTACTGCTGGATAGACCAGTTCGGTCTGGGATTACTGCTGGATAGTTGATTTCCGTTTGGGATTACAGCTGGATAGGTCAGTCCCGTATGGCAATACTGCTGGATAGGCTAATGCCATTTGGGATTACTGCTGGATAGGTCAGTCCCGTGTGGGATTACTGCGGGAGAGCTGTGACCTAGGAAAACATGAAACATGTCCACCAAGTTTTATAATCATCCCACGAAAGGTTCAACAAACTTTCCATGTACAGATCTACCTGTAAATTTTTGCCCAACAAAAACCTTATCAATGGAAAGATACAAAGTCTAAACTGCAATAATTAGGAAAAAATTTCATATTTAATGTCATATTTCTTAAATAGCACATGCACATCTTTGAATCACATTGAACTTGGGTAGCAAGTGTCAAACTCATCCAATGAAAGCTGACAGCTTCAGAAAACTTTCCATGTACAGGTGTACATGTATATACATGTACATTATTATTGGCAGATTAAGACAAAACCCTCAAAATTTGAACAAAAATTAATATTTCATCTCCTAAATATCACAGGTACATCTTCTAATCATAAGAAACATGTGTACCAAGTTTCATAATCATTCAATGACAGCTGACAACTGCAGCAAACTGTGGTGTACAGATGTACATGTGCACTTCAGCTAAACGCAAAACTCAATCAGTTGCCATAATTTGGAGAAAAATTAATATTTCATCTCAAAAATAGCACAAGTAAATCCTCCAATCATAAGAAACATTTGTACCAAGTTTCGTAATCATCCAATGAGAGCTGACAACTGCAGCAAACTTATCATGTACATGTATATGTATACATGTAGAGGCCTACATGTACAATTTACCTAAACAGAAAACTCATTCATTTGCCATAATTTGGAGAAAAATTTATATTTCTTATCAAAAATAGCACAGGTACATCCTCTAATCATAAGAAACATGTGTACCAAGTTTCATAATCATCCAATGACAGCTGACAACTGGAGCAAACTTACCATGTAGATGTATATGTATACGTGTAGAGGCCTACATGTACAATTTACCTAAACAGAAAACTCATTCATTTGCCATAATTTTGAGAAAAATTAATATTTCTTCTCAAAAATAGCACAGGTACATCCTCTTATCACAAGAAACATGTGTACCAAGTTTCATAATCATCCAATGACAGCTGACAACTGGAGCAAACTTACCATGTACATGTATATATATGTACAATTTACCTAAACAGAAAACTCATTCATTTGTCATAATTTGGAGAAAAATTAATATTTCTTCTCAAAAATAGCACAGGTACATCCTCTAATCATAAGAAACATGTGTACCAAGTTTCATAATCATCCAATGACAGCTGACAACTGCAAGAAACTTTCCAAGTACAGATGTACATGTGCACTTCAGCTAAACGCAAAACTCATTCATAGGGATTTTAGAGTACCCCAGGGGTAGTACCCCCAGGTGGCATACCCACCCCTCATATTTTTTATATTTTTTTTATATTTTTTCTAATTTTTCTAGATTTTTTTTTAACTTGCTAAACCAAAAACCCTATCATTTCCAGGCAGGGGACACCGACACCGACATCCTCTTCCCCCCCTCACAATATCTCCCCTTTACTTCGTAAGGCGAGATAAAAAGGGCTTAACTCTTGGGAACTAGGTGATCTTGAAAAAAAGAACCGAGGGCTCACATAACCCACTCTGAAATTGGCAATATCCAACACAAGCAAATATTTCTTTTCCTTCAAATAGATTCCTCTCGGGTAAGAAAATTTCTCATGAAGGAAGAAAAATGAGAAGAAAGTGATGAAGTAAAAGTTCATTCTTGAGTTAATAAACTGATATAAAATTTATAAAGAACCCCTCTCCCAGTTAAATTAGTAAATGCATGGTTTTCAATTCACAAGAGTTTAACTGAATGTAGCTGTTTCTTACATGTATCAAACCGGGAAGACTACTTCATAGGACAAATGCCATATACAAGTAGAGGAGACAACTCTGAATAGTCCAACCTAATGAGGGTTCTGCCCAGAAATTATTTAGCGCCGGGCACCAGAGGGAGCGAAGTGACTGATCGAAGGAGCGAAGCGACTGAGGGGGAGGAGAGTCTTAGGCGATTTTTTAAAATTAGCATAGGGAATGGTGCTCTGTCAGAGCAGTTGAGAAGTAAATGTTTCTAGTCCTAAATAAGACAGGAAACTTGAAAAGAAACACAAATTTGAAGTGAGAAAGGTCAAGATCAGAGATTTGTTAGAATACAAGAAACAAATCAAGCATCACTAGGGAGTCATTCTCTATGGATATTTTTATTTGGCATTCAACTATAAGGTGCCTCATCTGAAGAGAGCACAAAAAAATAATCAATGAACAATAAAGCACACACGAAAACAAAATAAACAACTGGTTATAAATTACTAAATTTAAAACACAATAATGATTTTATTATCGATTTCTTCAGTAATAACTGATAATAATATCATTGTCGTGTCTTAAATTTAGTAATTTCTCTCTTAATAAATCCAGTCATTTTTTATTTCTTTTTGAGGTAGAACATTTTTTAACTAATGACTGAACTGAAGAAATCCTGCAATGTTGTAGGCTGGATATATAATGTGCAGTATAATATGCCTCCAATCTCAATGGAATTCCAAGACCAGCAGATGAGTGAAAACGGATACCATCGGAATGTGTGTCAACTGTTACAATGTATGGTCAATTAGGCTAAAAATAGACTACTCAGGAATCTCCAGTTTAATACTGGATTCAAGTGTACTGTTAACTTCAGATTAGCTACTAGCCATATTATATCTCATAGTAGATCTAATAGACTGATTACGTATGAGCGAGCGCACACGTGTGTGTTTTTAATATAGAAATAATGAAAATATTTTTTGGAAGCTGATGTTTTAGAACAACAACAACCGAACGCCAACAAAACGATTTACCTTCATTGGACCTCTGAACAATGATTTATAAAATACATGTCAAGTGATATTCGTGGCTCGGTAAAACTTTGTAGCAGACGAAATAACAACCTCCATTCTCCGATCAAATGATTTGCCTTCTTCATGTATCGTGGCATATACAGAATGCCTGCCGCGAGATTCTGGGATCTTGGGCAGAACCCCACTAACAAATATATTCAGTTAAAATGGATTCAGTTTTAGGGGTCGGTGACCTTGACCTTCGACCTATGTACCTCAAACTGAATAGGGTTCCTCTTTGCCATGCAAGTAAGGTAAACCCAAAGTTTGGTACCAATCCATACCTTGAAACTAGAGATATCGCATGGACAACTATTAATGGTTGGATAGACCAATAGATGAACAGAACTCACCATCACATAACACGACCACATCTTCGACGGGCATATAAAAATGCGACTTTTAATGATTTCCTGATTTTGGGGTCACAGTGAGTGACCTCCTGGACTTTTGACCTTGACCTAAATTTTGGTATAAGTCACGTCTTCCCTAAAGACAAGAATTGTTTTTTAAATCCTGCATTTCCCGTAACATGCATAAAAAAATAGGGTACATGTAGGTGGGTAGGTAATTTTGGGGAATTTTTTTTTTATTATGAGGGTTCTTGGGATGTGCACTATTTTATGCTGTTGTTTGTATTACACAACCAGAAAGAGTTCTATTTTGAACTTATGTCATTTATGCATAGATGTTTATAAATTAAATATTATATATATAACTGTTGGAGCTGATTATTTCTCTCCCATCAAATAAGGCCATGACCTAAAAAAAATTAAAGTAAATGGCCAATGGGTTAGCAATCAAAAAAAAACCTCATCCATCCTCTTGGTGTGAATCCAATACCTAAGTTTGAAATTGAGGGAATGTTTTGTTCTTGAGATATCATGTACACAAGATTTGTAGTTAATGGCCCATGGCCTCAATTAGAATCTTCTTGAGTTTTTATTGTTTTACTTGCTAGATACAAAGAAATAAAAAAGCTCAGCATTTTATCAGGGCCACGATGACAATGGTCTACCTGATCTGTGCAGTATAACATGCTGGCTTGCCGCCATGATGTCCAAATATATATATATCGCCCATCTAATTGAGAACTACTTTCTTGACATGGTACTTAGGGAATACAATTTCTATAACTCAGTTGATATACTGTGTGGAATTATAATGTTTTATGAAAAATTCACTTTGAAAACTCAGCGAAAACGTCTAGAATAGATCGGGTAGTGTTACGCTGATAAACAGCTTGTATCACTGACGTCCCTACTCTCCTTGTTCCCCCTGCTGATACATCGCATATTTCACGCCTCTTGGCCATAAGGAGGTGCTCTGCACAGGTCAACCACCAATGACCAATGAATATCACTCTTACGGAAGAGTCTTGGCAATATGAGTTGTCTCCCTTTTCAAACGTTCATATGTCGTTAACGGCAAAACTAACAATAAACGGACGGCAAAACAGCTCTAATTACGTTAATTTCTGAGTTAAGAGTGAACAGATTTTTGGATAACTTCCTCCATTGTTCAGTAAGGTTCATCAACTGATTGCAAACACTTGTTCACTGATACCTTGAAATAATTAACAAATAAATCTCTGTAAATGTTGTTAATATCTCACTGATAAGACCACGCTTTATCGTCATGAATATACTAGAACTCATGGACTTCGAAAACCCCATCCTATTTTGTAATTGGTATGTAATAGATCTCGGAGTGGCCGACTAAATGGTCTGGTTTGTATGTCAGTCACCCTTGAAGTGTCAGCAACAATGCTGATTGCTTGATTTATAGGTACTGTATCAATAGTTGATACCCATCTACCCCGAGTTTGTTTGAGTCACTCTTCTGGTCGTTCCTGCCATCTTGGTCGAAGTGGTCTTGGGTTTGTCATCGCAAAAGTAACAGATCTAAAAGGCTGTTCCATTAAGTGATCATAACCCGCGAATTTGGAGAGGAATGACACGGCGCTTAGGATGATAGATTTTCATAGAATTTTCCATCAAACAGAACATGGTAGAATACAGATCGGTGACAACTTGTAAAATCGGATGTGAAGCATTATATAAAAAAAAAAAAATTCTGTTTCTCAATGTCTTTTCGGACGGGAGAAAATCATGGAGGGGCATTGTTCGCAGAAACACATGGTCAGGAAATTGAAAATATTCTCAGAAACCAACATGTTTTGATTATTCCACTTTGGTATAGGGTCGATAAGTATGTACTCATCTCGCATTTACTCTTTCGACTCGCACACCACAGAAAGCTAAAGAATATTGGGGGAAAATGCAATTTAAACTGAACTGATTACCGTAGCTGTTCGTATTTTGACGACATTTTTTAAGCTGGCAAGGGGGGCTGGTCATTTTCTGAGGTATAATTTGTTTATGGGGGAAAAGCGCGAATTTGAAATATTCATGGCTTCAGTAATTTGCTTGCAAAAATGTTGCGAATGGATCAAGGACGGAATGAAGCTTCAAGGAACATAGGGGGTGTCAGAGCGATTATCAAGACAGTACAGAAAAATTGATAATCAAGCTACATTTGCTGCGCAACTGCATGGCATTTAACCAGCATTTCTCTGAATATTTTCGATAAATTTCTTGATCACCAGGTGATAACTGTAACAAAAATCTAAATATGTCTGTTTCCGGAAACAGGCTAGGAAAAATTTGAGTTGGTAGGGCCAAAAATTTGTTTTGTTTGGGAAATAAATTTCATTGTGATGTCCAGTGCCCCTGTCACATGTGCAATGTTGCTCAAGTTTAGTCATGATTATCCCTGTATTCGGCACAGTAAAATTTCTTTAGGCAGGGAAACGTGCCCAAATTAGCGAAAATATTCAAATTCCACGAATTCTGGCAAAATAGGTAGGCTTTTGAAGCAAATATCAGACTTACTGATTGAGGAATCAACATAACTGAACATTGATTATCAATGGAAAAAAATATTTAAAAAATAACTTACTTTTTTTTTTTTTTTTTAATCCCTCTGATTTGAGCTGTTTGAGACAAGAAACGAGAAGAGACCTTTGAACACGCGATTTGTCGAAGAACGAAAAATTTGACTTCACAATTTTAGAAGTTTGCTTGAATCTTCGGGGTTTATTTCAAGGCATTATTTCAATGTATTCATAATAAAACAAAATGGGCAAACTGAGATTTTCTAGCAGAGAAATGATATAGATTTTGACTGTCAGTTGCCGACTTCGTTCAAGGAAAAATATCAGTTCACTTGCCCGTGTCCGCCGATGCACTTTGGCTTGTGCCATTTCAAGCCAACAACTCCGTATCTTTCTTTCGAAGTTGACGGAGAATATGTTTAAAATTGCCCCAGTAATAGTTATCAGGTCAACTAAAGCGTAAACGTCTAAGTTTTCCATTCCCTGATCTGGAAGTGTGCTTTATTCGCCTGTTTATTCGAGCCCGTTTATTCCTCATCGCCATGCGACCATCGCCATGCTGGAAGAACATCACACTTTACGGTTGTCGCAAAACCAGGCACTCTCCTGCTCAAGAGATCCGAGTATAGCTAACACTTTGATTACCATCGTCACCTCTGTGCAGAGACTGCTCGCTTCACAAATACCCAAGGTATATCTATACAACAGGAACATCCGGGTAAGTTCGTCAATCTCTTAACGTACAAGAACAACAACATCCACCTTCCATGTAAAAATTACTCTACCAATTTCGAGCATTTCTTCGCAAAAAAAATGTATTCATTCTCATCTGCCATCGCCCAAAAACTATACAGACTCACAACATTACAATTGTGACCAACTAGGCAAGTTTCAGTGCCTAAGTCTTCCTAGTTTTTCCGCTCTTGATGTACAAAGTTTTCTACAGCTCAATGGCCGCCCCCATGGCCAAGGACGATTCCAGTCACAAAAAAAAAAATAGGGTCGGCAGTAAAATCTAGGGTAGGTCAGGTTACCGGAAACAAGTTTTTTTTGTTTACACCTAATGTATCAACGGACACCTTGACCATTGATCTTGACCTACATTTTGGTACGTACATGTAACACATCGTGTCCCCCTAATGTATCTGCTGACACAAAATAAAAGTTACTTTTACTGATTTCCTGATTTTGGGGTCATAGTGACCTTTGACCTTGACCTAACTTTTTTGTATGCGACACTAGTTTTCCACTATTCAGTCCACTCACAAAAAGTTTTGCAATTTCCAATAATTTCCTGAGTTCTCGGTCACACTGACCTTTGACCTCGATCTACATTTGGTATGCACTACATCGCCCCCAGGGAATCCACCCACCAAAAATTGGAACTGTAGATAGAAAACTGTCAATGATCTATGATTTCCTGATTTTAGGTCACAGTGACCTTTGACCTCTTATTTTGAGCTCAACTACGGTACGCGACACATTGCCTACACCCTGTGTATCCACTCACAAAAAATTGCAACAATGGATAGAAAACAGTCACAGAAATAGACCGGACACAAACAGTTCAGTGATTTCCTGTTTTTTAGGCCAGTGACCTTTGACCTATGACCTCAACCTCCATTTTGGTACGCACCTTCATTTTGGTCTCCCCGTGGGGTATCCACTGTCCAAAAATTGGAAATGTAGATGGAAAACTATCCCAGATATAGACTGGACACGGGGGACGGACACATGGACGGAAACCGCCATCACATAATACGTCCGCCTTTTTGGTGGGAATATGAAAAGTTTCAGTAAAAATAGGCTCCATCCATATGGTGAAGAAAGCATACACCAGTTTATGGTACTTCAAGAATCATAAATGGCCTCTCATACGTTGTGTTCGTGAAAAAAAATATCACATGGAAGTGGGGTTTTTTTTCAAAAATCAAGCGGCATAACTGATGAAAAAATGTTGAGTCAGGTTGAAAAGGTCATATGCACATCTTCACATGGTGTCGATAATGTGTGGCAAATTTGGAAAGAATCCAGCAAAACCTCTTTGCTGTCTTGCGTTCTGATTCTTTTTTAATCAGGTGAGAAATGTACAAGTTGATAGTTATACCTGAGGGAAGAACCAGTTCATATCCATCGGACTCCAGCACATCATCAGCTACCTCCCCTTCCTCCTCCATTGCCTCCTCCCGTCGCCCTGGGGTCACTCCTGAGGCCCCAGCAGTCTCAGCCCCAAAATCTGGGTAACTACTCCTAAATGAAGATAGAAATAAAACTTTGCGTTGCCAAACATGATACCAAATTATGACATAAATCTTCCATGTAACCAAGTTTATCGGACTTGTCAGACACATTGCAGTCTCTCAATTTCACAAGTAACTTTATATTGATTGATAATTTATCTTTCTTTGATGCCTAATTTCCATATGTTTATAAGAGAGACAAAAACATAATGTGGAGACATAACAAATATTGTCTACTGCAAACTAGACATTTTGTCAGCCTACATAAATATGTCTTCCCCCTCCAAATGCCAAATGTTTGGTAACTATGTTACAAGATGGCCCAGGAACAGATAACATAAACAAACTCCTGCCAGTATTTTTTCGTTATTTTGGGATTAGACCATCTTACATGTGGTATAGAACAGATTGAGCAGAAAAGTGGTTGAGTCCCGAGTGGGATTCGAACCAGTGACCCCCAGAGTAAGACCCCTAATTGCCAGCACTGTATGTCGGTGATCCAAATCACTCGGCCAATGAGCCTCCCACAAAAATAGGAGGTAGCAGACCTGTAGTCTTGAAAGCGAACTTACAGTACCCCTCGGATGGTCGTAATGACACAGCTCCCATAGCTGAATACATAGGAAGACATTTTTTGTCACTTTCTAAATGACAAAAAATATCTTCCAATTTTCTGCACTAGAATTTGGGGTAATCCCAAAATGAATAAAATATACTGTTGAACTCATTCCAGTCAAAATAATCCACAGGTCTGTAATCACAGGAGTACAGCATACAATAACCCCCTCCCCCCCTCCAATAGGATTGTTCAATGACCTTATGCACCATGTGTCTGATAACTATGTTAAAGAGCACACAGGGACAGATAACATAAACATATGCTATCAGTGAAAAAATCGACCATAGAGGTCCATGTCCCCGCTAGCAGCACCAGTTATGGTGGATTACATCCACCATAACTGGCGCTGCTGCTGCAGGGGCCATGGACCTCTATGGTCGATTTTTTTTGGTCGATGATATCTCATATCATTGATGTAGAGTATGATTTGAAAATGGAGATATCGTTGATGAGCTTAACATAATCTAATACAGCGGATGGCACCCATATTGGATTATGCACATCCACAAAACATAATACCAACTGTCCTCTCACCAATGTCCATGCACTCCCCAAGTTTGAAGTAGATTAGTTAAATCATTCTAGAGTTACTGTCCAGACAAGATCTAAATGCTGAAAATCTAAGATGACTGATGGTGGCCATCTTGGATTACACAGGTAACTGAAAAGCAATGACAACTGTCCTCTCACCTATGTCAAGCCAAACTGCAAGTTCGAAGTCGATCAGTTGGATTATTCTAGAGTTGTTGTCCAGACAAGATGCAACTGCTTAAAATGCAACATAATCCAATATCGCTGGTAGATGGCAGCCAAATTGGATCATGCTCGTTCATGAAACACAATCCTAACCGGGATCTCACCAAGGTCAAGGGACTCCCCAAGTTTGAAGTAGATCAGTTGAATCGTACTCCAGCTATTGTCCGGACAAAATCAAACTGCTTAAAATCCAATGAAATCCAGTATGGCTGATGGTGGCCATATTGGATTGAGCACGTCCTTGAAAAACAATTCTAATCCTCCTCTCAACAATGTCAAGGCACTCCCCACATATGAAGTAGATCGGTTGAATCGTTCTCGAGTTATTGTCCGGACAAGATCCAACTGCTTATAATCCAATATGGCTGACGGCGGCCATATTAGATTACGCACATTGCTGAAAAACAATCCCAACCGTCCTCTCACCAATGTCAAGGCACACCCCAAATTTGAAGTTGATCAGTTGAATCGTACTCCAGTTATTGTCCGGACAAGATCAAACTGCTTAAAATCCAATGAAATCCAGTATGGCTGATGGTGGCCATATTGGATTAACGAGTTATTGTCCGGACAAGAAAATCTAAGATCAAACTGCTTAAAATCCAATATGGCTGACGGCGGGCATATTGGATTATGCACATTGCTGAAAACCAATCCCAACTGTCCTCTCACCGATGTCCAGGCCCTCCCCAAGTTTGAAGTAGATCAGTTGAATCATACTCCAGTTATTGTCCGGACAAGATCAAACTGCTTAAAATCCAATGACATCCAGTATGGCTGATGGTGGCCATATTGGATTAAGCTCGTCCTTGAAAAACAATTGTAATCCTCCTCTCAACAATGTCAAGGCACTCCCCACATATGAAGTAGATCGGTTGAATCGTTCTCGAGTTATTGTCCGGACAAGATCCAACTGTTTATAATCCAATATGGCTGATGGCGGCCATATTAGATAACGCACATTGCTGAAAAACAATCCCAACCGTCCTCTCACCAATGTCAAGGCACACCCCAAGTTTGAAGTTGATCGGTTAAATCGTTCACGAGTTATTGTCTGGACAAGAAAATCTAAGATCCAACTGCTTATAATCCAATATGGCTAACGGCGGCCATATTAGATTACGTACATTGCTGAAAAACAATCCCAACCGTCCTCTCACCAATGTCAAGGCACACCCCAAGTTTGAAGTTGATCGGTTAAATCGTTCTCGAGTTATTGTCCGGACAAGATCCAACTGTTTATAATCCAATATGGCTGATGGCGGCCATATTAGATAACGCACATTGCTGAAAAACAATCCCAACCGTCCTCTCAACAATGTCAAGGCACACCCCAAGTTTGAAGTTGATCGGTTAAATCGTTCACAAGTTATTGTCCGGACAAGAAAATCTAAGATCCAACTGATTATAATCCAAAATGGCTGACGGCGGCCATATTGGATTAGGCTCATTGCTGAAAAACAATCCCAACCGTCCTCTCGCCAATGTCAAGGCGCACCCCAAGTTTGAAGTTGATCGGTTAAATCGTTCACGAGTTATTGTCCGGACAAGAAAATCTTACGGAATTACGGACACCGGTGTAGCGGGGGACAACAACCAACCTGTAATCATAGAAGTCGGCATACTCAAACACGGCGTCCCCCTCGTGTAGGATCTTACAATGACCTTTATCCACCATGTGTCGCTGTACAGCCTGGGTACTGTGGAAATGGCGACCTTTCTCATTGCACCATAGACACACGTTACCATTGCCCACCTTCTCACCTGAAACAATTTTACGAGAATTAATTACAATGGGGAGAGAGAAAACTAGATTTAGCATTACATTCAGTAATATAGCGATGAACAACACAAATCTTTGTCTACAGATCAAATATCTAAGACCGGTTGCTGTACGGGCTGGGCTGATCAGTGTCCAGGATAATAGGAACTGTGGACACTCTCGTGTTCTAGCACATGTAGGCACCATCGTGATAGGACTGAATTTTTTTTTGAAAACGACGTTAAATCCTACTCACTCAGTCACTCACAAATCAATCGATGTCAAACAATTTGTAACGAAATCTCTCAGTAGATAGTCTTGTCAATGTTTGTGGTGCCCTCTAGACGGGTTAGAGAGAACCACATCTCTAAAATGGAGGTAAAAAAGGTCGTTTTTATCCGATAAATTCAAGGATATATTGAACAAAGAGACATCCGCCATAGGCGACCATGGACATATATATCCGCATCGGATGGTATTGAAAAAACAAATTGTCGTATATCTAATTTGCCTCAGAATAGACGACATGTTTTGTTCTCTATTAACAATTAGACCATGCAAGTTTTCATTGAGAAATCACTGTTATGACATGTAACGATATATAAGGTATTTTAAGTCGCCTGAAGATTTTGGAGCGTTATGATGAATAAGTCAAAAGTTATTAAGCGAAAATGACCTTTTTTACCTCCATTTTAGAGAGGTATTTCTCTCTAGCCTGCTCAATGTATGAAGATGATGCTATATGGTCATATTGATTAGACTCACCCAGATAGGAGATAAGTCCCTCCAGGTCAAACACGTATTCCGCATCAGGGATAAAGAAGCTGTGCTTCAGGGTCATGTGAGCGAGATTATCCTCCAGTGATTGGCTGATAAATGAACAGAACAGACACTCCTCCATGCCCAGAGCCTCCCCATCAAAGCTCTCCCAGGACTCTGCATCTGAATCATCATCCATGGCTACAACAGATATATAACAAGAGATTCAATAAACTCAAAAATCCCCCCATCCCCCTCCCCCATGACCAACCTTGCGTTATGAAAGCTCTCACAGCACTTTGAGTCTTGATCATCATCAATGGATATAGAAATATAACAAGAGTTTAAGAAAATTCAAAACTGTCCTATGATTTCACATCTGTCACAGCACATGTCCAGATGCATGCTAAATTGTTTGTCATCTTGGGTTCGAGTAATCCGCTTAACATCGGGGGTTTGATATATCAGTACACATTTGAGCTGTAAAAGATTGCTGTTCAATTTACAAGTTATGATAAATTAATTTGTGTAATCCAATGCCCCAATAGAACAAACCTTCATCCTTCGGAGCTTCTGCCTGTATCAGTCTACTCTGTGGAGATTTGGGTGTGTGACCCGAGGCAGCTGGTCGATCAGCCATGCTAGGTTGCGCCATACTGTCCTTTAATGCCTTGTTTGTCACATCTTTCTGGAGGACTTTCTCGTTTTCGTTTATTACATCCAGGCCCTTGCTGGCATTTTTCTCATTTCGTTTCTGTACCTCGGCTTGGCGTTTCTCGGCATCTTTCGCCTCCAGATCTTTGTGTTTCTTGGACTGGAGGTGGTTGCTGTAGGCATTCAGTGTTCTGAAATGCTTGTTACATAATGTACACAGGCTGGTCAGATCTTTGGTCTGCTCTTCCACCTGCAAATTAACATTGAGATGCTCATCACCATGGTACAATGCAACATACACAAGGAGAAAATTTACTCTTAACAGCAACATACACTGGAAGGAAACTTACTCTAACAGCAACATACACCAGAAGAAAATTTACTCTAACAGCAGAATAAAATTAATCCCTTGCCCGCACACATTTTGAACCTCAAAATTAATAGTGCTTTGTCTTTTCTTCAAGGTACATACATACATGTATACCCATGTATAATTGATATTTCATCACAATATGCATTCCTATATTATTATGTCTTCTCCAACTATGTTGGGAGGAGACACTGCATCTAGTGTTTGTGCTGTCTGTCCGTCTCCTTTTCTTGTCTGCAAAATATATCTAGACTAAGAGACCACGGCCATACTTGATCCCATCGGCCCAGTGTGAACTGTCTGTCCCTATTTGGAAAATTTTCTTTCTGTTGCCATGGAAACCACAAAAAATAGGCTTGTGCTTTGTGACACAACAATGCTGTATACCAAATTTGAAGTCTCCAGCTGTAACAGTTCGGCTTCTAGAGAACGTTGTTATATGGATATTTCCCACTGTGTTGCCATGGAAACCACAAAAAAACATCCAAATGTGCCCAAGTTCAATAGGCTTGTACTTTGCCACACAAACAATGCTGTATACCAAAATCAAAGTCACCAGCTGCAACGGTTTGGCTTCTACAGAGTTAATGTCATTATTTGGAAATTTTCTATTTTGTTGCCATGGAAACCACAGAAATCATCAAAATGTATCCAGTTTGAATGGATCTGTCCTTTACCACACAATAATGCTGTATACGAACTCTCTGGCTGTAGCGGTTTGGTTTCTAGAGCGTTAGCATCTTTACATGGATACTTTCTGTTATGTTACCATGGAAACCATAGAAATCATCAAAATGTACCCAATCTTAACAAACTTGTGCTTTTTTTGCCACACAATGCTGTATACCAAATTTGATGTTTGAGTTGCAACAGTTCAGCTTCCAGAGTGCTAACTTTGTTACATGTATATGGATATTTTTCATTTGGTTGTCATGGAAACCACAAAATTACATCGAAATGTACCCAATTTCAATAGGCTTGTGCATAGCCACACAACAATGCTGCACACCAAATTTGAAGTCTCCGGCTGCAACGGTTCGGCTTCTAGAGCGTAACGTCGTTACATGGATATTTTTTTATGTTACCATGGAAACCATATGTATACCAAATTTGATGTTTGAGTTGCAACAGTTCAGGGGACCGTTGCACGAACTGTGCGTAAGCCTAAGTCCGTGCGTAAGTCATACTTAGCGTGAGCGTAGCTACGCCGACCCGTGTCACAAAGCCTTTAAATTTACGCAAAGCCGTAAGTTATTGCGTAACTTTAAGTCTGCCCGAGAGTATGCTTAGCGTGAGCGCAACTTCGCTTGCATGTAACCATGCCTGTAGTAGATTAATCTAATGACATAGTTGTCAAATTTTATGTACATGTATCTTATAAAATGTACAATACTTTTGGAGTCAGAAAATGGTCGTTCTTTTACTTTTTCTCTCCCTAGCATACGATCTCTCAAAGACAATGTGCAGCATTTCGCACCTCCTTTCACAAAAGAGCGAATACAAGAGTTACGATCCTTAGCCTCAAACGCAGATTGCTCTGACGTGTAATTATCGAGGTTAAATATTTACAAAGTCCATTGTCGGCTATGATTAAATAGCACACTGGTCGAAACTTTGTATCTAATACTAATTAAACATAAATTCCAAGTGATATTTATTGCAGAGGCGGAAATCTGAAACTTAGGCATTGCGTAAATGTTGATGTAATTACGCCTGCCTTGCGCCAGGTTCGTGAAACGCGTGTAGAGCCGGGCGTAGTGTGAGCGCAACGCAGGTGTAAGTCCTTACGTCGATCGTAACTTACGCAAGTTTCGTGCAATGATCCCCAGCTTCCAGAGTGCTAACTTTGTTACATTTGGTTGCCATAGAAACCACAAAAAAACACCGAAATGTGCCCAAGTTCAATAGACTTGTACTTTGCCACACAAACCATGCTGTATACCAAAATCGAAGTCTCCAGCTGCAATGGTTTGGCAAGTTCATCATCAGTTACATGTACATGTATGTGTAATATGAATTTGGATACCCCAACAATCATCATTAAAAAAATATTGCAAAAACTTGAATTTGACCTTTCAAATTAGGTCAAGGTCAGTCACTATCCATGGGCTTCTGACCAATCACTAAGTGCAACAGTTTTATGAATTTGGAGAGCCTGGCTAGTCCTTCAAGAGATATTGTGCTCCACCCTACTATGGGCAGATGGATGGCCATACAGATGCAAAGTAGGCATCAAGTTTTGAACCAACTCTGGACATGAAACAGGAGATTTTCCATTTTTTACAAGTTTGAGTGAGATTTCCATTTTTTACAGGTTCTCTGGTTTGAGAAGTTGACCTTTTGACCTAAACATAAAATAACTTTGTCCCATCGGCACTATGTAACCAATGTTTGGTACCAATTGATAAACTGATAAACCGATAGCAAGAAAGCTATTCCCCAATTATACCTTCAGTTAACATTTGGAGTGAATTGGATCAAGTTTTGAAGTTATCGTGTTAACGGGAAAAAGCGACACAAAACACACACAAACAGCAATTCTATATTCCCCGACCTGGGTCCGTCGGGGGATAAAAACAATTTTCTTTTTTTCTTCCGATTTTTGGCTTAACTTTCGACCCCACAATTTTCTATTTGATCATAATCCACAAGAATGAATCACAGACTTGAACAAAATTAAGTTAATCCTTTAATGATAGAACTTGGACCGATAGCACCAGCAGGTGCATCAGACATACATGTATGCTCATAAACAGCTTGTGTCGCTTGTGTCCCTATTCTCCTTGTTCCCCCGCTGATTCACACCGTATATTTCGCACCTCCCATCACCGTGCCATCATAGCTTGTAGGTAACCAGATTCCTCATACTAACCACGATTGGCTAACTACTTCATGTTATGGAAATTACGTCACACCCACATTCTCAACAGAGTCATGCCTTCATGATAGTGAGATGACGACTCTCACGAAAGTGGGAGCCATGTCACTATTTCGACAGCGAGACTCCCTCTTACATCATCGCTCCAAGGATCTTTTTCCATCTTTATTAACAGTCAACATTCAATTCAAAACCTGAAACACTTGAATGGTGTATTTACGCCACCAATGTAGGCAACTTGATCTCCCAATATACTCATGATGACGTTTATTATTTTTGCCGTTAAGGACATGTGAACGTTTGACAAGGGAGACAACTCATATTGACTGGCCGAAAGATCTCTCACTCACTGAGAGAAAAAGGTGTCGGATGCCTGGATGTTGGTTGCTGTGATTAACAAAGCAGACTCTTCCGTAAGAGTGATATTCATTGCCCATCAGTGGTTGGCCTGTGCAGAGCGCCCCCTAAAGGCCAAGAGGCGCGAAATATACGGTGTGAATCAGCAGGGGAACAAGGAAAGTAGAGACGCAAGTGACACAAGCTGTTTATGAATGTACACCAGGCATGGCTCGCAGTGGTTCGTTCTTCCACTCTTTTTCCTATCTCTTGAGCATGGGGCAAGTATTCAACTATTGATAACTGGTGTAAATAAGATGAATATACATGTAGATCAAATTATCCTACTACATGTATTCCAAGAAAGAACCATTAAGCTTATATTTATGATAATTTTGGCAACTTCAGCTAAAAAATATTCCACAAAAATATTTTCTTGACTGAAGAGATAGGACAGAGAATGGAAGAAGGAACTGCTGTAAGCCACATCTCAATGCACCTGCCAGTGCTATCGGCACAGCTCTATATTGTTAAAAGATTACACTATTTCTTCTAATTTTTTGAACAGCGTTTTTAGACTTTGAAGCAGGAAAATCCATCAGTCAACTGAGACTAAATTCTGAGTCATGGATATGTTATTTATACCAAGAACTGAAAATATACATGTACATGTAGCTAGTGAAATCTGTATAACGTTTGCAGAATTTCTCTCCACAGTAGCCTGAAGTCAAGTTTTTACATCTGAATAAGTAGAAGAAATAGGGTAACTTTAATTTTGTGCAAAGTCTGGAATTGGAGTTTCTAGCCCAGGTGATCTTGACCTCTGAACTCAAAATAAAGGGGGTTATTATTCACCCCATGGGTGAGGTATACCCAAAGTTTTGAACCAATTCATATTTTCATATTTTTTTTTGCAGTTTCCTGGCCTAAGTGAATCTGATCTTTGACCTTTTGACTTATACCAAAAGGTTACCAATTTGAAACTCAAGATTTTGCTTTTTTCAGATGAGATTTTAGATGAATTTCACTTGTTGGGTGGAATTTTTCCCTAATAATTTTTCTATCACAAATGAATTTTTTCAGGCAAATCCTAAGTATTTAACGTGATTTATATTGTATGAGTTAGGGTGAGTGAGTGAGTGAATAGAATTTAACGTCGCTTTCAACAATATTTCAGCTATATCACGACGAACCAACTAAGCACCACCCAGCCCAGTTGTGTTCCTGCTATTGTATGAGCAATGATCTTGTCCAAATTAACACGATTAAAGATGTACTCAAAATAGAGCAAAAAAAAATACTAATAATTTGTTTTGTTTTAGCATTGAAAATCAATGTGGACAGAAAAATTTCTCATCAATTATGCATTTGTAAACCTGTATTCGAGGATTTCCAATATTTTCTATGATTTGCATTCCGACCCCACCCTGGAATAATTTTGCTACACCGAATAAAGGGTGTGCCCAAATTAGGGAGATTTAGAGTTATCCACTTATGGTTCTCTTATGGTTCAGATCTTATGGTTCAAATCTTATGGTTCAAATTTCCACTGTATCAATTACCTGTCCATTCCCAGCATGCAAACGGAGTTGCGGTAGATGCATTACCTTTTCACGTTGAGCCAGAGCTCGCAGCTGGAAGTTTTCAGCTGTCACAGGTGGCATCTCAGCCACTTTACGTTTCAGGTTGTAGCGATGCCAATCAGTTTTGTAGTGTGCCCGTTGTAGGTCACCGTCAGCAAATGCCACTCGGCATGTGATACATGTATATATCGGGTCAGACATTGTGAAGATTGGAATGTTACCTACAATGAAGAATAATGGAAAGATAGTATTAGTACATACTCAAAGCGTTCCATAGACACAGTTTGTTGGATTGGTTGGTTGGTTGTTTGAATTTTAACGTCGCACCTAACCTTATTGGTCACACAGCGGCGATAACCCAAACAAACATACCCTAACAAAACCCTAACCCGAACAAAAACCTAACCAAAACTACAAAAAAAATTGAATTTTGAATTTTGAAAATTAGGCTCTACAGACACTGATCACAAAGGACAGTTTGTTGAAATTGATATATATAATGGGCCCTAAAGTTTTTACCTAGAAACTCAATATTACTGAGATAAACTAAATTTTACATGGAATTACATGTACATGTATCTAAAAAATCCACTAGTATTATTCCTTATTCCTTTTTTGTTAAAGACCAACTTTTCCCAAAATTATTCAGAAAACCCAATATTTTAGCCTAATTTGGGGTTGAAAGATACATTAAACCTTAATTCTTTCTCTCTCTCTCCTTGAAAGACACATTCCTAATCCTAAGTGCTGTGACAAACTTTTTTTTTTACAACCACTGGCACTGTCACTTATATCACTTGGATTGAAAGCAGTAACTCTGAGATGGGAAGGTATTGAAAAATATCACTCCCTGAATAAATGTCATCTACCCATGTGTGTCTGTGTCCAGTTATCTCCCTTGGCCTATATTGACAGGGGAGAAAATTAGCCAAATTCCAATTCATTTACAAAACAATCAGTAGTAATTTATTTGTATCTCTGGTACAAGTTCTGCATGAGCTGTTGATCACTCTCCTGGATTTGGTTTGGCGCGAGTAGTGCGAGATTGACCACTCCCGCTCTCTATAAGATCCTCATGGTGCTCAAATGAGCAGTCACAATCAAAGCGTGACTGAGATACATCATTCTCTAGATGACGAATTTACAGCGATTATTGTGGATTAAGAATACTGATCAGCGATACGGATTTTATATTTTTGGAACATCATGATGTCTTGCCGGCATCACTGAAAACTGTTGACCGCTTCTCTCTTGCAGGAAACTAGCCTATGTTTATGTATACTATGATTGTCCTTTTGAATTTGGTGCTAATACGGTTATATGGAATATGAAATAGGTCTTTGGATTATAGATGCGGATATTCTTTAATGGACGATGGCTGAATTATGAATGACGGACTAGGCGCTTGTAATTTCAATTTCCAGGAGAGTGATCAAAAACTTTCCTTGGTTAAGCTCTTCCAATTTCCATAGACTTCGATTGAAGCTGAAGAAAAAGTTGGGGAACGACGGAGAGCAACACTGATCACTCTCCTCAAAACTGAAAGTGTGTGTGTAGGATTTAACGTAGCTTTCAGAAATATTTCAGTCATATCGCGACGAACCAACTACAATAGCTACCACCCAGTCAAGTTGCATTCCTGTTGCTTCAAAGAGGCCAAATCTGTGAAGCAACATGGAACCATCCACCCTATAAAACACTGAGGACAGCTCACAAGACACAGACAGGACATTTACATGTACATTGGCGCAATCAAAACAAGTGAAATTACAGTGTTGGACACCACAGTATCAATTTTCTGCTGCTTCTCAGCAAACATGGCAAAATGCATTGAAGCAAAAGAAACCTGTGCACGCCGGACACCCACCAACCACCCACTTTAAACCGAGAGACTGCCATGAAGGTGGTTCCCCACTGTAGACTGAAATCGATATCATTTCTCCATAATCAGTTTACAGGTTCTCCAGATTCGATCCAAATATCAAATGGTCAGTCGGCATACTCATCACTGGTTGTGCCTTCCAAAATTTTGTGAATCCTGGTGTGATGTCTTTTCAAGAACTTCTAAGGAAGTCTGTACCGGTATATGGCTTTAGAAATCGAGTGTTGCACATCGACAACTTGCTAGTCGGGGCCTTCGATGTTGTTGGCCTTAGTGCTTCATCGTTGGAGCGGAGATAGAATAATCTCTGTATGTATAATATTGTCATGTATATTATTCTGACTAGTCCTGCTTTCTACTCTCTACTTTTTTCTCTCATCATGTATGGACCATGAGAGTGCAATAAAGTATTATTATTAAGTAGCTTCGAAATGAGAAAATAAAAAAAATGAGGCAGCTATTGGCAGACGGCACAGGATTACATTGCTGCCATTTTACCGTTTTTCCACAATATACAACAAATTAGCCAAGTTTCAGTGTGCGAAAAAAACTCTTTTTTTAGAGTTGCCAATATCTCACAGACCTTGCAACATGTACATGCATATGCCAGCAGCATCAAAGTCTTCTCGAGCATTTGTTTCACAATTTTAAACCTTGTTGAAAATCAAAAGAGCCAAGTAATACAAATTGTGTTACATAGATTTATCTAAAATTCATATACTGTCTGGTGACGACCACATGAAATGAAAGTACCCAATTAGGCAAAATACCCAGACATAGAAAAAAGCTAGATTAACCCATAACACATCAACGATAATGGAAACATAAGCCATCCTTTGTCTGCCTAGTTCCAGACTGTATGGCATGGAGTTCCTATAGTAGAGCAATATGGTGAAAATATTGTGCACTTCGAGGTACAAGCATGAAACTTGGCATAATAGTAGCCAATGATGACCTGATCAATTTCTGATAAGGACCCACACAATATTTTTCCAAGATGGCCGCCAAATTCAAGATGGCCACCATAATAATGGCCAAATACTGAATTAACTTAGTTCATTGTTTGATTTGTGTCAGAAGCCTAAAACTTGGCATAATAGTAGCCAATGATGACCTGATCAATTTCTGATAAGGACCCACACAATATTTTTCCAAGATGGCCGCCAAATTCAAGATGGCCGCCATAATAATGGCCAAATACTGAAATTAACTTAGTTCATTGTTTGATTTGTGTCAGAAGCCTAAAACTTGGCATAATAGTAGCCAATGATGACCTGATCAATTTCTGATAAGGATCCACACAATATTTTTCCAAGATGGCCGCCAAATTCAAGATGGCCGCCATAATAATGGCCAAATACTGAAATTAACTTAGTTCATTGTTTGATTTGTGTCAGAAGCCTAAAACTTGGCATAATAGTAGCCAATGATGACCTGATCAATTTCTGATAAGGACCCACACAATATTTTTCTAACATGGCCGCCAAATTCAAGATGGCCGCCATAATAATGGCCAAATACTGAAATTACCTTAGTTCATTGTTTGATTTGTGTCAGAAGCCTAACACTTGGCATGATGCTAGCTATTGGTGTCTCCATCATTTTCCATTTAATGTTTCAGGGTGTTGACTAGGACTTGAGGGATGTCCACGTCATCTGTGATGTCATTGATGACGTCATCAGGAGAAGTAGTAGCCAAAGTGGGCATTTTTGGGGTGTGAAGGAAGGTGTCTGGGGTAGAGATGGTCCTTCCGTGGTCCGAATAGGCCGTGTGGTGTGTAGCTCTCTGCATGTAGACGGCGAATGATATGGTATTTGTTGGAAGTCGCATTGTGCTACGCATGCGCAGTTGGGCAGTAGTAACGAAATATGTCATTTTGGACGTGGGAAATGACATGTTTGGGCAATCAAGGGACCCATATTTGATCCAAATGGACCGGTTGGGGTATCCTAGTGAAGCTTTCGTGGGGTTGAGTCAGACTGGCGTGTTTTTGATTGGAAGTCGCGCCAATCTGCGCATGGGCAGTTGAGGTATAATAAGTAAAGTGGCCATTCTGGAGGTGCGCATGGGTATATTTGAGCGATTGAGGGACCACTCTTGATCAGAATGCGTCGTGTGAGGTGTCAAAGTGAAGCCCTCGGTGTGTAGACCACGACTTGAGGGATGTCCACGTCATCTGTGACATCATTGGTGATGTCATCAATGGGAGTAGTATCCAAAGTGGGCATTTTGGGCGTGTGAAGGAAGGTGTTTGGGGTAGAGATGGACCATCCGTGGTCCAAATTTCCCGTGAGGCGTGCTCAACCCACATCTTAAGGCATGAACGCACTAACGATGTTGAGTGAGAGCGCGCACGCACGCGCGCGTGTGTGTCTGTATTTGTGTATGTGTTTGTGAACATCGTGCTTAGTTAGTCGTTTCTCTTTTGGAAGACATGGGGGCTCTGAAGAGCCGTTCTTTTCTGTCGCTGGAAGACATAACTGTCATAGCCACAGCGTCAGGGTCAATAGAACAAAGACCATTGCGAGGTCCACGAGCCGTCGCTGGTTCCGGCGTGAGCGCTCGTGGTCCATAGCCCCAGCATCAAGGATGGCTTTCATATTCCAGTGTAGTGGTGGGTGATAGCACACCTCGCCATCGAGTCGAGGACCGCTTCTGTGAACTCTTCCAGGATCTGGCATCACCCCTCTTTGTCGTCGCCATCTGCAAACATGGACCGAACCACTGCTCGATAACCCATAAGTGAGTTAACCACGGTCACATGCTGTAAAATGCGAGTGGCAAAGGGATGGGTCTCCGTCATGGCTCTGCAACAGTTGGAACGGGAGTGTGGGGTCCAGAGGGACGTGTTTATATGCGATATCACACATGTGCACTTATACGTAGCTCTACGAGTCTGTAATAAGTACTATTCTGATTGGTTAAAGAACAACAACAACAAGGATTACAGGTCAATCATTTTATTATCCCCTCCATCAGAGCACACCCACGCTGGGGGAGCCGCTATGGGTGTGTTTACTATTTACTTATGTTATTGTCCGTGTCTTGGCCGCATAGTCAGCTGCTCTTCTCAAATCAGAAGTTAATTGTGCTGATCTCAGACGGCTCTTGTTCAATCAGAAGCCGACCATGATAATAAGTATTAGTATAAGTCATGGATGGATGAAACACAAACTGTGAATGTCTTTCGGATTGATGGGGCTCAACTGACTGTGGAGTCTGAAGACTCGACCACAATCATTCATGGCTGGGTGCTCTTTGGACCGAACGTTGATGTCACCGTAAATTATCCTTACGACTAAATAAATGACTCCCTGCAAATGAAACATGTATACTCGCCAACAGGATCTTAAAAAGTAGACTCAAGGATGGAGTCAAACGCCACGGCTTCCTCAACCCCCAAGCGTGCATGTCCATGGATTATACTTCGGTGAGATTTCAACTGACTGTGTAGTCTGAAGTGGTGGCCACAGTCCCCACATTTGATGCCTGGATTTCTCATGGAGAAACCGTTCATGGCACTGTAAACTCCAGGCGTTTAAATGTATTCCCGAAGGTCTCGCATGTGTACTGGGCAGTAGCATCGCAGATGGTAGACTCATGGCGTTGTAAGTCGTGCAAGCATGTAAAGGACTTGGAGCAAGTGGTACACGAGAACATCGTGGCGTAAGTGGTTGAACGAATGACTACTGAAAGAGTCAGAACGTTTGCTTTGGTAGTGCGCTAGCTGGAGATCTATTTTTAGCACAACCGGTTTCGACGAAAATTCCGGTATACCGCCACTTTCATAAACCTTGTCTACAAAACAAAACTCCCCTACATTGTTCTCTCCACCAATCGCCGCATCGCCGTCCTGCCTGTCCACACTTGAATCATGTATGCGAGGGTGTGTGTGTACACGTATAAACCGTAAGATGAGGACCAAAACTTGAATTCTTACTATCTTTCCGAGGACCGACGTTGCTCCAAGATCCAGAAAGTGGTCCATGGACTGTTTTTTTTTCATATTAAAATGCGTTTCTTTTGGCAGCCATCTTGAATACGACTGTCATTTTACCGTGAAAGATAAAGTTTATTCGTAGCAGGAATTATTTGCTTGGCTTCAGCACAATACATTAAGTGCACAATACAAACATAATCCTTTACGCATTATGTGATGATTTACCACTAATTTGACCCTTTTCATGGCCGCCATTTTGAATTTGGTGGCCATCTTGGAAAATAATTTTACAGATCTTCTTTGAAAATGGACTAGAGCATTAATAACAAGCATCGCTGCAAGTTTCATGACCTCAACTGAAACAATAAACAGTATTATTATCATATTGCTGTATTTGACCATTATATTGGCGGCCATCTTGAATTTGGCGGCCATATTGGAAAAAAATTGAGTGGGTCCTTATCAGAAAATGGTCAGGACGTCCTTGGCTACTATCATGCCAAGTTTCATGCTTGTACCTCGAAGTGCACAATTCGGCTAGTTTTGTGCACGATATGGCTCCACTACTAGGAGTTCCAACACCGCGCACCAAGCCACTCTGTTTGGAATGCCTTTAATATGCCAGTTCCTAGTAAGCCCCAATTTCAAAAAGCTCCCTAAATCAAAAGGCTGCCTTCCAAATATTTGGAAAGCCAAATCAATTTCAAAGACTTGGTCATAGCGCGAAAATCTACGCTCTTCTCGCTTACTTTGCCGAGCAAAATGGAAAATTTCATTTCCTTCACATGTAAGTTTCGATGAATTTAGTATCATGTCTAGCAGACTGAACTGTGAAACTACATGTATGGAATGGGGGTGAAGGCTTTATCGAACTGTCCGAGAGGAATAAATGACTCTTTTCACTATTCAAATTTCCGCTTATACATGTGATCTGCAATTTAACTAAATACCTGGACACACTCAGTTTCCATGCAGCAAGTCATTACCAAGACATGTTTTGCTCCTTCTATTCTATGTAAATCATTAACTATTTCATTCTTAGGAAATTCGGCCAAGCCTTTTCGAGGGTTGCTAATTTTATTGATTTCTTTGTTTAAGAATCAAATTCCGCAAATAAGGAACATTTCTAGTCAGTATCTGTAGATATCGCCCTAATTCGCGAATATGTTTGTCACTTGGGTTAAGCCATTTCGAAGGTGATGATATAAGTGCGAAATTTCAAGGCTAGTTCGCTAAACAATGTCGGCATACAAGAGGATGATGCCGAATTGATTACTGTTCTCATCATTATCTCTTGGTACATCGCATTATTGCTAAAGTATCAAAATCAAACTGAAAAACTCCGCCAGGAAATCAAGGACGATGTCAAATAGATCACTTTTATGGTCAGTATCTGCTAATATATGACGTAATTCCATTTGTGAAACTGATTAACAAAGCAACGTAAATTGTGATTTGTAGAATCAGTAAATTCTAGCAGAGAGAGGCTCTGACTTGAGAGAATGATGTAAAATGCAATATGTTTCTGCTCATTGTCTGCTGATACACATAATTATTGAATTCACATGAGTAATGCTAATCTAAAGAGGATGGGAACTTCACTACCAGCGGAGCAAGGCCCTGGTTTGTGAGAATGAGGATGAAGAGGTTGTGTCCCGATCTTGGATGAAGAAGATCATTCAAATTAGCTATGTGCCAAATTTCATGCTTGTACCCAAAAGTGCACAATATAACTGCACAACCCAATAACATCCAAACAATAAAACACAGGCTGTCAGTCACCCATTGTATTGCACTACATTGAGACACACTGGGTGACACTGGGGAGGGAGGGAGGGAATTTCGCTAAATGTCACACTCAAGTTTGTTTCACTCATATGGTGACAGTCAGTTTGGTTGGTGGAGGAAGCCGGAGTACCCGGAGAGAACCACCGCCCTTCGGCAAGTAACTGACAGACTTTCACACATGAACCAGCTGGGTTCGAACCCATGCCGGTTCAGCGGTGCGAGGCTAGCGCTCACCAGCGAAGCGCATTAGATCACTCGGCCACCGAGGGCCCCTGTGACACTGGGGTAGAGTGTTACACCAGGGCACCTGCTCATGTGAGCCCAAATGTGAGCGGGAATGCTATGTGTTATAATCAATGAAACAATTCAATAATCAATAAACTGGCCTCTTCAACCTCCTGCAGTTTATGGAAGGCATTTCAGCAAGCTAAACTCTTTCTATACTCACATGACCTATTTACATATTGCTATGTCGTCACAACTGTATAACACAAGAAGTGGAACTATATGGATCCTATAATTCGACACCCCCACCCACAAACAGTCTGGTATAATCAATGGTACTTTAAGAAGGCTCATTTCTGAGTAAAGTTTGGTAACTCGTTACTAATTCACTTTAAATACTCACAGGTAGAGACAAACTCGCAACTCTCTACTTGTTGTTTCAAATAAAACTGTCCAAAACTAACAGAAAAGTAGGTTGTCAATCTTTCCAGAGGCAGTGCAATCCGAACCACGTGGGTGTCGTAAAAACGTCAACCAGGCATTATGCGGATAATGGACGTAAAATAAACGGAATAAACGGTTGTAAATTAGGATATAGGCAATATTTCTGACACAAATTGCCTCATATTGATAATAATTAGGCATTGTTTACTTGTATTTCT
>JAVTVY010002883.1:0-34835 GCA_036873755.1 Hanleya hanleyi | reverse complement strand
ATTTCCAAATGGAACTTCACCTGCCTGTTTAATTTGTCGTAACCTTCCATGGATGTAATTGAGAAGTTTGTTGTCAACCATCGATATTTCATCAATGACAAGAATTTGCAAACTGCCCAACTTAGAGCGAAGGGTGTTTATTTTCTCATCACCTAGCATTACATAGGGAGGCCTCGTATCTGTTCCTATGGATAATGCACTGTGAATAGTCGATGCTCCGATACTGAAAGCTGCTACTCCTGTTGGGGCCGTTAGCATGACTGAAATATCATCTGGGTGTGTAAGTGTTCGAGATAAAATCCGCGTGGCTTCATAGTATATGCATTTTATCAAGTGAGATTTTCCTGTTCCAGCTCCGCCCGTCACAAACAGATGAAACGGTTCTGGGTTTTTACCATGTACCTTTTGTAAACACCAATGGCGTATTTTATAGAAAATATTGGACTGAGCATTGTTCAAAGACTGCAGCATAGGTAGGGCTTCGGTTCGTGATATCACGGATGAAGACACTTCTATTCGATTGTCAAGTCTATTTCCACCCAGTAAATCCGGAAAATCTTGTTCTTCCAGGTCATTCGGTCTTTGCTCAGCTCTTTCACTTTCCAATCTTTCTAACTCGGTTTCAGGACATATCAGAGCCCAAGCATCCTCCATAGGTCCACAGTTTTCCAGCATTTCTTCAGCTTTCTCTACTGAATCAGCTTCTTTCTCGAAGAATACTCGATTCTGCTCAACTATAGATTTGACAGATTGAACCTTACCACATACCGAGATTGCACCGGTGTCATAAAAATCTTCATATCTCTCAAATTTGGGTGGTTTCAACTGGGAATCAAGGCGATAAGGCAGAAAAAGTTGTAGTCTGCTTTGGTGGTATTTCTCTGGTGTTTTCGTTCTGGAAAAGCGAGCATACCTTACAACAGCTGGGTCTGTTCTTGATCTCTTCTGAACAAACCCGAGTCCATTCTGAAGTTTATGAACAGTACTTCTTTGCTCTTTAGATGCAGTGACTTCTGATTTTGACAGCACTCTATATTCTGAGGAAAAGCTAGCCAAACACATGTTGTCAAATTCTTCTCCATTTGGACGTGCTTTATATCTGTCCATCAGACTAGTTGCCCAGATTTCCTCATTGCCTAAATCTGACTGATCGCATTTACTTTGAAGAGCATTCAGTGGTAAGCTCAGCCTAACAGAATCTACAGTTGGAATGAACTGTACTTTCCTGGATCCCTCTTTTAGTCTCAAGTTACAAGCTCTGTAAACAGCCTCCTGTGCACTCACTTCCCGATTGTGCAGGTATATACCGCCCAGTTTCTTCATTGCCGCTTTGTTATCTGTATTACCTTCTGGGAAGGCTTCTCTTCGTGCACTTTCCAACAACATTCCCATTTCTCGCTCTGCTTTCGATATGTAGGATACTATGTACACAATACAAGAGTATGCATCAAAGACATACTGTATGTCCATGTTCGCATTCCATGCACGGAGAAGATCAGGATTATACTGATTTATCCAAACATCTTGCGGATTACGTTCCAAAACTAGATTTGGTTTCTTGGAAATGGTAGCGTAAGCTTGTTCAAAAATTTCTTGGGAAATTCCTAAGTCCATGAATAAGTCATCAACTGTTCTGTACTCCGTGTCCTTATTTGTAAGTTGTTCCCTTACATTCTTGAGAATTTCTTCTGCCTTATCTCTGGTCATTTTATCTGACTGTCTTGGGTTGAGCGGGTCTGTGTCGTCTGTATTTTCCTCATCCTCCTTTGTATCAGGGCGACTGATGAACGTTCGTTTTGACGTGGGTCTAGGGTATTGAAAACGGCAAGTTGTTCCCTTTTTCCGACAGGATTTCGAATGGTTTGAACTGTGCATTTGAACGAGAGTGACGATTTCATAGAGTTTGCCATCTGTCTCTGAATCTGGTAGCTTACAGGTGATGTACTTGTCGACAAATTCAGTTACAGTGTCGTCTTCATCTACATCAACTTTAGGTGCATTCTCAACCCAAAACAAGCAGTGTGTATGTGGAGAGCCACGTTGCTGAAACTCGACTCTGTAGAAATGATCAATTATTTTCCCAATAGGTTCAGCAGGTGACATGATAACATCTTTCAAAAAAGAGTGAAACCTGTGATCGAACATTCTGGCAACAGTTACAGGATTGCTCCTGAGAATCTCACTTTTCTCCGTCCAATCTAGCTCACAAGCTTTTCTGGTGTCTCCTTTCTGTCGCAAAATTGCTTCTAGAAATTCACTCCATCTAAAGTCTGCAGATGAAAATGAACAAAACCATGTTGGAATTCCAAGTTGACGCAACATTGCAAACAAGTCTTTTTGTGTAGCCTGCCAATATGGAGGAGTTCCTCGAATGGGCTTCAGAAATTTGTAACCCTCGTCAGATTTTAAGATGTCTTTTAATGGTTCTTTCTCTGTCAGCATTTTTGCTGTTATTTGTTTGTCACTCTGTTTTCCTTTGCGCTGTGCAATTGAGACACTATTCTTCACTTGTTCTACCTCGGACTTAAACTGAGAATAAAATATGAAATCTATATTCTTAGCAAATCGATTATCAGCATTCATTAAACGGCAATGAATATATCTGGACAATGATATCTTCTGTTCGCGTTCATCGCTGAAAGTTGCATTTCCACTTGGAAACAAAACTGGGAACGATTTTGCCTCATTTTCATGATCCATTAGCAATTGAATGGGTTTGTTTTGTTCCGCAGGTGCTACGCAGATGATATCGTCAAAATGCTGATCTAGAACTTCCTGTCCAATATCAATAGGCTGTAAACAGGTATCATGTAACATGCCTCGAAGTCTTTCTTCTGTCTCCTCTTCTGTATGTTCTGTTAAATCTGGTAAGTCATCTACTTCAACATGTTCATCTTCATGGCGTTCACCTAGAGAATTTACCCAATCTGTGTTGAACTCTACATCTTTATATAATTCATTATTCTGTCGAAGGTAGTCCAGTGCATCTCTCAGATGAGCTGCATTAACAAACTGGTACTCATAATGACCCTTGAACGTTAGTTTCCTTTTCAATTTTACCCTGATGGTTTGATCATTGGCTTCACATCTTGGCAAACAATGTAGTGTTTCACTTACATTCGATGGTACAGATACTACTGGGCCATGAACAGCGTTCTGTTTTCCCTTCGGTAGAGCTAATATTTTCATGAAAGGAATGTGTAAAGCTATCAGGTGTTGTTCCAGTGAATTCAAACATTGTAGCTGTGGTGGAATAGACTCAACTCCCAAATTATTTGCGACAGCTTCTGCGGGCATCTTTCCGGAAAGAACTTTTCTATGGCATGTGTAACAAATCCAGAGAGATGACTGTGCTAGTTCTGAACAGATGCACTGATCACTGCACACCTCACTGCATTTGTGCAAGTATTTTTCTGATATGCATTTTTCAGCAACAGATCTCACTGCTGAGCCCTTGTCAATGTAAGTCTGTAGTTTACAGTATATGACCTGTTTTCTAAAAAGTAATCTGTGGCAAACAGAACAGACATATTCTGGTCCACTGGATATTTCCTGTTTGAAGATGGCTGCAACATTTGCAAATTTTCCTCTCCTTCTGTTACTTTCTATCTTTTGTTTCTCATTATTAGCTCTCAGTTTTTCTCTGTGTTCCTCGTCATCCCTGTATTTGTGTATACTAAGAACTCTCTGTTTCTCTCTGTGATCCTCGTTATCCCTGTATTTGTGTATACTATGAGCTCTAAGCTTGGCTCTATATTCCTCGTCGTCCTGGTACTTTTTTATACCAAGAGCTATCAGTTTCTCTCTGTGTTCCTCGTCATACCTGTACTTATGTACACTAAGAAATTTTTGTTTCTCTCTGTGTTCCTCGTCCTCTTTGTATTTCTGTATACCAAGAGCTCGCTGTTTCTCTCGATGTTCCGCGTCATCTCTATACCTTAATTTACCGTATGCCCTTTTAACTTCTCTTTGTTTCGGGTCACTCCAGTATTTTTCATACTCCACTTTTCTTTTCTTTGCTCGAAAATCTTCTGCATAACCCTGTTCATTTAGAGATCGTTTGTATGCAGCTCGTTTGATTCTTCGAGCTTCTCGGTTCAACTTATCACAAGCCCTTTTCCCCAATCGTTTGGATATTTTGCGAGGAATTATGGACTCTGTCTCATATTCACGCTTCATGTTCATCTGCATACTTCTATCAACAACGATCTGCCCATGTTCTGCATCAGATGAATTCGATGTCATGTAACTTGAAGTTATTGACGCTTCTGCTGAGCTCATTTCAACATACTCATTTGATGGTTTGTTTTTCTCTATCTGAGTTTCGAATTGCCTTTCACAAACATCGTCTAAGTCCTTCCCTTGTTGTTCTAAATCGAATATCTGACTTGAAGAACTGCAAACGCTTCTTTGCGGTACTTGGTTTTTCACAGAGAGAACCACTTCGTAATGTGAATGATTGCAGTGTTTAAGATATATGCCTTCATTGTGGAGACGATTGATTCTGTTAATTTGCAATTTCGAATATTTCAACCATGTGTGCCCAAAAGTATAAATATTTGTCTCCAACAGATCTGCGCATGCGAGTATCTCAACTTCAGTCGCCCACGTATTCACATACTGCATTCGTGACTTTTGTATGTATTCATTAACCGATCTATATCCAGCCCTCAGGTATGGAGTAAAGCTTCTTTCATTCTGCTTCATGTGCCTAACAACAGATGTTCGAACCTTTCTATGATTGCTCTCTGTTCCCGATACGGCATATGAAATAGCTCTGAAAAAACAATTACCATCTGCCGAGATAGCTTTGGTTTGACATGGTTCTCCCATTTCATTAGAATACATGTGAGAAATCTCTTCAGTGGATTCCTTTTCTATGTTTAGCTGAGAACAAACATACAGTTTCATTTCTGATGTAAGTGGAGTGAATGTGTATATATCAGGCCTTGTTTCGGACACAATAGATACATCGTTGTCTTGTTCAGGTTGAATATTTTCTTCTTCGTTCACTGCGGTACATACACATCTGACATCCACTCCTGTCACTTCAAACTGTGTATAGTCTCGGACATTCATGGATCTAGCAAGATTACAGCAATGCTCGTAGACCTGAGCCAGACTATTCAGCTCTAGAACAACAGAGGTTCCTTCCGGTTCCTGCAATCCAGTTGCTCCACGGGAATGAGAGTCACAGATATGAAAATGGTTGCCCTTCTTTAGCACTGCAAATGTTTTTTCTGCAAAAGTTACCAAACTCGCATCATAGTTCGACAAACTGGTTTCCAATGCCTCATCTAGTGAAGCCAGAACAAGATCAATGTTTCCCAAATTCTTCCCGATTATGCCAGCTAAAGATTCGCCAATTGTTATTTCAAAGCATGTGTCATTGAAGGCGTCCAAAAACTGTGGTAGTTCTGAAACCATAAGGTAGCGTTCAGTGATAGATTTAGATCTTTGGAGCAATTCATACAATTGGTTTCCTTCTTGCAAAATTCTGTCAATATCATTAGTTCTCCATGTGTGTACACTTTTCACTTTATCCTGTACAACAAACATCAAACTATTAGCAACACACTGAAAACCACTATTTTCTCCGAACATTGCATTGCCTTGATGATAACTACCCTGTACAGCTCTATGATGTGTTTCTTCTCGTACATTTTCTGTGTCATCAACGAGCTTGACATTCACTCCTGTAACTTCAAACTGTGTGTACTCGTGGACATTCATTGATCTGGCTAGATTACAGCATTGCTCATGGACATGAACGAGACTGTCGAACTCTAACACAACGGACTTTCCCTCTGCCTCTTGTAATCCAGTTTTCCCACGAGAATGAGAGTCACAGGTATAAAACAGGCATCCTTTCTTAAGTACAGCAAATGTTTTCCCAGCAAAAGTCACAAAACATGCACCATAGCTTGACAAACTGGTTTGTAATGCTTTCTCTAATGTCACCAAAAAAGGATCAATGCTTCCCATATTTTTCCCGATTATGCCAGCTAAAGATTCACCAACTGATACTTCAAAGCATGTCTCATCGAAGGCATCCAAAAACTGTGGTAGTTCTGGAACCATAAGATAGCGTTCGGTGATAGATTTAGATCTTTGGAGTGATTCATACAATTGGTTTCCTTCTTGCAAAATTCTATCGAGGTCACTGGTGCTCCACGTGTGTACATCTTTTACTTCATTATAAGTAAGGAACATCAAACTGTTAGCAACACACTGACGGCCAATATTCTCTCCAAACATAGTATGACCTTGATGATAACTGCCCTGAACAGCTCTGTTTGGTACTTTGCTTAAAGACTGATTAGCAAAAGGATCTTCAGTTTTATATCTCAGGCAACTCTCATTTTCACGATTCAATTCACATGGTTTAACTGCAGCTACAAATTCACTGTTCTGGAGTTCGCTGGTGGATTTTGATTTCCCAGTTTCTGATTTCCGTTCTATTGAAAGCGCCTTTTCTACGGAAACATGGGCTTCAAGAATAGCTTTCTTTTCAGTCGTTCTATATGTATGAGTTTCTAAGTTTTCAGATTCTGATTTTTGAGTTCCTGAAAGCGCTTTTCTTACAGACTGAGGATCTGGTGTGGACGCTGCCGAAACTGCATCCTTTGCAATGACTCTCTTTTTAGATTTCTGCGTTTCTGACTTTTGAGATTCTGATATTTGTGATTCTGATTTCTGAGTTTCTGATTGAGTTTCTGAAAGCGCCTTTCCAACAGGCACACGGATTTGTCTGGGACCATCCGAAGCTGTCGAAATAGCAGTCTCTTCAGTGGATCTCGTTTTTGATTTCTGACTTATTAAGTGAGCGAGTCCCTTTTCTTCAAGTACACGGGCCGTGGTAACTGCTTTATTTTCACTCGATCTGAACTTTGTTTCTGAGTTTTTATATTCTGATTGACTTTTTGAACACGTCTTTCCAACAGGCAAACGGTCTGGTGTAGGACCATCCGAAACTGTGGAAAAAACATTCTCTTCAGTGGATCTTCTGTTTGCTTTTTTAGTTTCTGAGTGCGTGAGTGCCTTTCCTAAAGGTACAGGGGCTGTGGGAACAGCCTTTTTTTCACGCAATTTGAACTGAGTTTCTGAGTTTTGATATTCTGATTGAGTTTCTGATTGAGTTTCTGGTTGAGTTTCTGATTGAGTTTCTGAAAGCGCCTTTCCTACAGGCACACGGACTGGTACGGGACCAGCCGAAGCTGTCGAAACAGCATTTTCTCCAGTAGATCGTCTCGTCTTCTTCCAATACTTCTTGCGTGGCATCTGAAGAAGATAACAGAGTACTACATTACTGTTCTGTAATTCAATAAACTTGATGAGATAATTTATTCAAGAAAAGAGACAAAAAAGTGAATTACACCTGGCAGAATTACGTATTCAAACGAAGTCTAAAGATGTGATTCTAAACAAAGTTTGCGTAATGTAAACTCAAGGTTAGACTCACAATGCATAGGAATAAACATATTTCGTTTTCAGAAAACTGAAAGCTCTTGTGAAACACGGTTAGAGCATATCCCCAAATATATGTGTAAAACATCATTTGATATATGACCCTTTAAGCAATTAGAACTTAGGAATGGTATCAAGGCTACCAAAGAGCTCAACTGACCATATGAATACAGCACGATTACCATAACATGACATCGTAGCATATTTGATATTTAATTAGGTAAGTAACACTTAATTCAATATTCCCCGATTGTTGCTCGTCAAACCGATTTTCTGTGAGTCCCTTACAAACGCATATATATCTTTATAAAATTTTAGCAAGCGTCTTACTTTCGAAATTCATGTGCATATGCAGGTGCCTCTAGTGCATATTTCACTCTCGTGGATTTTGACAACCTGTAGCTCTAGGGTATTTATAAAAACAATACATTGACGCCCAGATTTCACTAATTCACTGTGATCCTTTCCTTAAAATGGATCAGACAACGCCAAATTCAGTGTCATCCTGGCCTGATTAAAAGTCTGCCAAGCTTTTCTCAAAATAAAACTTCTTGGAAGATGACTGATATTCCGACTTGATTTGTGTGAGGACAGTAGTAGTAAAAGCGTAGTAAAGGGGACCATTGAACTCTCTCTTTGTATACATCATTAATTTCCGGAAAGGTCAATGGTCCCTCTGATACGTTTCAGTCACTTCAGTGTTAATTGACATCTCCAGAAACGTCCGGGAATCTTCATGCGCCGGAGCCGAAAGTCAATCAATCACTTCATTGCTGATTGGCATCTCCAGGAATGTCCCAAGCTATCTTGCCCATTCTTAAATGCAGCCGTGGAGTAGTATTGAAAGGGCATTTGAATGAACGTTTTGAGGTGATGGAGTGAGTGAGTGAGTGAGTGAATAGGGTTTAACGTCGCTTTCAACATTTTTTCAGCTATATCACGACGGGGAAGGGAAGGGAGGGGAGGGGGAGAGGCAGGGGAACCTACTTGTAACAGAGCAGATCTAATGCTGCCATTTTATAGTGCTGTCCCACTGGAATATCATGCCGTAGGCAGACATGACACCCCACTCAGTCACATTATACTGACACCGAGCGAACCAGTCTTTGTTCTATCCTCTTAATGCTGAGCGTAAGCGAGGGAGCAACAAGTTCCATTTTTCAAGTCTTAGGTATGACCCGGCCTGGGATCGAACCCAGTACCTACCGCTTACGAGGCCGACGCTCTAACCATTAGACCACCGCAGGTGATGGACCATCCTTGGTCCGAATTGGGTAGTGCGAGGCGTCATGTTGAAACACTCATGGGCAGAGTCGGAGAGAACTGGTGTGTACATGAAATGGCGTCAATCTCCGCATGCCCAGTAGAAAAATAGCATTTGAATGGCATTTAAGTAGTTGTTTTCGGGTAGAAAGGGATCGTCTGTGGTCTGGTTGGGCCGTCAGTTTGTATCGCTCGTCCGGTAGATCCCTTCCGGGGACGAAACGCGCATGTACACTAGAGGAGTAGTAGAGAAAGGGGAGTTTCGTAAGTGCGCATGTGTACGTTTTGGGAGATAGTCATGTTTGATGTAGCTACATCTGTCTCTGTGCGTGTGGAGGTGGTTTAGTTGTAGTAGTGGTGGTGGCGGTGGATGTTGGCGGTGGTGATGGCGTTGCTGAGCACCCGTCTTAATGCAGAGACGCCCTAATATCTTCTATACCTAGTCCCATAATGTCTGAACTATATGATGTAGACAGCTGAGAGAATGAAGATCAACACGTTCACAAATTTTCAAATAATTTATTATTCTCTTCATCACATTATACCTGTGCTGGGGAAGCCCCCAATCACACGCCCAAGCGTTGTCAGATGGTACCTATCTCTTGATGAAAGTGACGTCATTAACGGAAGGGACGTTTCTGTGTGAATGTGTGCTCACCTACTGGCGTACCAAGTAACCTCATCAGCGGAAGTGACGGCATCACCGGAAGTGGTATCATCACATTGATGTCTGCTTCCCTGATGATGCAGCTAATACTCTGGTAGACCTATACATCCACGCGAAGACGTAACTTTCGGTGATGTCACCACTTTCATCAAGAATCGGGAGAAAATAGTCCCGGTACCATAGGGTGCTAGGTGTTATGCTAGGACGTTAAGGCGGTAACTTAAGGGGGTACGGTATTGAGACGGGCATTAACATAGGGCGTTAGGGCATTGAGACCGGCGTTACTAGATTTCGATAATTAGTGTCAATTCCACGGGATATCTACATCCATCAGAGCTTATGAGCTATTTCACTAGGGCATTGAAGCGATAATCTAGGCGTTGGTGTGGTTGAAATGTAAATGTAATTTAAAATGAAAAATTCCTCAAAAGGTATACACCGGTGTTTTGTTTTCTCTGCTACTAACGGGCAACTTTAGTTTACATACGCTTTCTCTATTTCTGATGACGTCATAAATGACGTTGCTTGCTTTACCACCAGGTGAGCAAAAACCCACACAGAGAAGTCACTTCCGGTGATGAAGTCACTTTCATCAAGGATCAGGCGCCAATGGCCACACAAGTGTGTGTGATTCGGCTTCCCCAGCGTGCATATGATGTGGTTTGGTTGTTTGAAGTTTAACGTCGCTCCTAACCTTATTCGTCACACGACAACGATGACCCAAAAAGACATACCCTAGCAAAACTCTAACCCTAACAAAAACCTAATCAAACTACAAAAAATTCTGAATGTTGAAAATTTGGCTCTGCAGACACTGGTGATCACAATGGATCCTACCTCCAGTGCGTATGATGTGATGGAGGGAATAATAAACTATATTAAAAGTTGTCTGCATAGTGGATTTGAGACATTATGTGACTGTGTAAGACACGATAAGGTCTCACTGCCTTAACACGGGTGTTAAGCACCGTCACCACCACCACATCCACACACACACAAATCGAACATGGCCATCTCCCAAAACGTACAAATGTGCACATCCGCCACTCTCCTGTCTCTCTCCTCCAATAGTGCACATGCGTGTTTCGCCTCCAGCAGGGGTATCACACGAGCGCTACAAACCGACAGCCCATACGGCTCATTCGGACCAAGGATGGTTCATCTCTTTCCCAAACATCCATTCACATGCCCTATTTGCACTGCGCACGCGCACATTGACCACGTTGCCACTACACGCCAGTCAAGACAGACTCTCTCCCATGGGTGCTTCAACATGACACTCTATACGACCCAATTGGAGCAGAATGATGCATCTCTACTCCAAAATGTCCAGGAGGGAGTGGATATGATTTAAAGTCGCTTTCAACTATATTTCATATCACGACATTGGGTCATCTTCCTTTTCACATCCGGGAACCACACGGGTGGGGTCATTTTCCTTTTCACACCCGGGAACCCCACGGGTACGTCAGTCGCCTCTTACGACAAGCTCTCTGAGAAGCTAAGGCCTATTCTTACCATGACCTGCGGTGTGCACAACATACCAGGTCAATTCCCAGAAGCCCCACGGGGCTCCAAAATGTTCAATAGAATGCACTTCCTATAGTACTCCACGGCTGCGCATGCGCAGATTAATGGCCGTTCCTCCACACACCAGACCTGTTGGACTTCCGCCCAAGAGTGCTTCAACATGACACCGCATACAACCCATTCGGATCGCGGATGGTCCATCTCTACAGCAAAACGTCCATTCAAATACCCTATCTATACAACTTCATGGCTGAGCATGTGCAGATTGTTTGCAGTTCTACTACATACTAGTTCAGTTGGACTTCAATATGACACCTCGCACCACCCATACGAATCCTAGATGATCCATCTAGGCCCCTGATCTGCTTTACACCGCACACGCGCATTCGGTATTTTTCAGCAAAATTCAACCCTTGGCCTCGATACCCCTTCCATCGTATTCTACAGCGCTAGACATAAAAAAGTACCTCATTGGGGTATTACACTAGGCATAGAAGTGTATGTCGAGGAAACCCCTCCCCCGTACATAGAGTATATCCGGGTAATTTTAACCTTTCCTCTTTTGTACTGATTCATTATCGAATTGACATCGCGCCAGCCGTTGATGCACGCATTACGCGTTCCACTCACACAAGTGTCATGGGAATTCTTCTTATCTCGCAGCATATATTGCTATGCATTGGGGTTTCCTTCCTACAGAAGCTATAAACTTGACGCCGCAAGATAGGATTGAGACATTCCTGGAGATGGAACATTCCCGGAGATGTCAATTAGCAATGAAGTCAATGAGTGACCCTTGACCTCGGCGTATAGAGATTTCCGGATGTTCCCCGAGATGACAATTAACAATGAACTGACTGAAGCGCATTAAATGGACCATTAATCTTCCAGAAATTAGTGATGTGCATTAATGATATGCATTGAGTGAGTGAATAGGTTCAACGTCGCTTTCAACATTATTTCAGTCATATCGCAACGAACGAACTAAGCAACATCCAGACAACTTGCATTCCTGCTGCTTCAAATAAGAAATCATTGAAGCAGCATGGAACCAGACACCCTCCATTTAGCCTATAAAACACGGGGGACAACACATATGACACAGACAGGACGCTTACATTGTGCTTTTAAGACAAGTGGTATTACAGTGCTAGACACCACATTATCAAGTTTCTGCTGTTTCTCAGCAAAGACCAATGGTCCATTTGATACGTTTTTGCTACTACAGAGGACATTTGCTGTAGCTGCGAACTGATGTGATTTCGCTAATCCATCTCTGAATAATAATCTCGCTATAATAATCGACATTTTGTTGGTTCTGTGTTACTTTGATCACCAATGATGATATTATTGGATAATGCCATCGACGTCACGCAAGCATAAAAGTAGTGGTAATCCTTCTAAGCAACACGTAGAATTTCTCAGATGGTTTGACAGGAGGCATAGGATTGCTTTGCTATGATATATACGTTACCATACAGGATTTGAACTCCACGATTAAGAATATAAAATAATTTTCTATCCTATAATTGATAACGGGAGTTTTCTCTATTCAGAGTTCCGCTGGTTTTTGAAATGAACGTTATTCGGAGCTGATAATGACCTGTTATTTTTTCATTCAAATCACTACATTGAGAAATTTCGTGTAATATACAACGCCTTTATTCACACATATTAGCAAGGAAATAAACATCGTATGGTGTATTGTTCAAGTATTAATCTAGACATAGGCTAAATGAACAGTGGTTAGACGTCAAATCAGAAAGGATATACAGGAGAATCAAGAGTTGTCGCCCCTAGACCATCAACAGTATGCTTTTCTCGTGTGACCCAGCTTGAAAGTGCAGGGATATTATCTTCCATTTTTCGATCAAATAACAGGATATACTTCACACAATTGAAATATTGAATTGAAAAGATTATAAGGGCAGTCAGAAATTGCTCTAAACATACAGTCCAGTTTTCGACATTCTATTCCATATTCCATATAACAGTATTAGCACCAAATTCAAAAATACAATCAAAGTATACATAAACATAGGCTTGTTTCCTGCAAGAGAGAAGCGGTCAACTGTTTTCAATGATGCCGGCAAGACATCATGATGTTCCAAAAATATCAAATCCGTATCGCTGATCAGTATTCTTAATCCATAATATTCGTTGTAAAGTCATCTAAAGATGGATGTATCTCAGTCACGCTTTGATTGTGCCTGTTCATATGAGTACCATGAGGATCTTGAAGTACATGGGTTCATGCGGCCCCTAGCCCCGCGGTTAAGCGGAATTAGGCCCAAATATGTTATGCGATATGTATTGCCAAATTTGAGAAACTTTGAGTGGAGGCGCTTGGTGGTGTAGCCCTGTTTTATAAGTTTCTGCAACAATGTTTTGTGACGTTGATTAAACTCGTCACATTTAACACAGGATCTAGCAAATGCTACTGGGCATGATATGTATACGCCATATGCAGGTCCCACTGGGCCGAACGGTTGGATAAAAATATCAGCGAGAAATGGGTGTCGTTTTGATAAATTATACGATACAAATCATGGGATAGATGGATGGTAACAGGGGTCACAACGGTCTGTAAATCGTGGGGCAGATCAACATGACCGAAACAGGCATCTGCTGGGACAAAAACAACTACATGATTGGTGGAAGACCGAAAGAATGTCTAGCTATTTGTGTTTGTGCTTTGTTATAATTTACTATAAATGACTCGTTTGAACAGAAACAGTCAATTTTCCTAGTAGCATTTGCTACGTCCGGTATCAAATATGATTACAATAAATGTCACAAACATTATTGCAGAAACTTGTAAAACAGGGCTATATCATCAAGCTCCTCCACTCGAAGTTTCTCAAATTTGGTGATGCATATCTGATAGCAAATACGAGCGTAGCGTGCAAGATCTATGGGGGTACGTCTCGTAACTTGTGTCTAAATCCGCCTAACCCGGGGCTGGGGCCGAATGAACCTACTGTGTATTTCAAGATCCTCATAGGGTTCTTATGAAAAAGCGCAATGTGGTTAAAGATTATGCTTATGGTACCTTCAAAAGTCATCCGTATTCACTTTGTGAACTTCCAAGATTATTCCCCATCTCAACCTTGATTCTCAAACCATCATAGCTCTGACGAGTCTCATTTATCTGTTATTACTTTACTATTTTCTTTAAAAAAACATACGTGTTCACTAAGAAAAAGGAATGTGTGTTTAATATTATATAGCCAAACCAGAAAATTTTACAAGAGGAAGTTAGAAATAAAAAGCTAAATTCAAGGAAAAAATTAAATGTTCGTCTAATTTGATGAACAAATACTAAAAACATCAACCTCTGAAAATGGAAGTCCTCTACATGTACTCCTAAGACACAGTTGGAAATATAAAATCATAAGTATGTTTCATAGCTCATTACAAAGTGTCAAAGAGATTTGTCTTCGCTTTCATTACTCAATGGTGACATGTGCAAAATAAATATACTAATACCAATTTCTATATTATAATATATAGATTGATAGGTCTAAATAATAATGCAAATCATATGTGAATCACACCAAGTTCCCAAAGAAGAAAACAATCCGATGGGTCGCAAAGTAAAACGAGAGATCCTGAAGGATGTGGGCGCCCACTATTGTTCGATATTACTACGCTAATGACAAGAGGATCTTTTTGTTCATTGGTACTAAGAACAAACGATTGATTTGTAATTTTGTTTGCAGAATTTCGAATTTGAGTGAAAAGGATAAAAAAGGGACACTGGAAAACACCAAGATATTATTTTTCTAACTTTCAGGAGTGTTAAGTTTTCTAGAAATTGTACTTGATGTCCGTTGTTATAGTACAAGAGAAATAAGCAAAGTTCGTCTGAAATTGAATATCCGGATGATCCTTCGTCCTCATTTTGTAGTATTGTTTTTTTTGCACGTGTCATCATTTGGGTACTGGAAGCGAAGACAAACCTCTTTGACACTTTGGCATGAGCTATGAAACATACTTATGATTTTATAATTAGGAACGAATGTTAATTTTGTTCTGTTTACTGGGCTAGTGTGAGATATCTCTTTTAAGATATCATGCTCGAAAAAGGTAAGATGGTACAAAACTTAATACTGAAGGGATCCGGTCTGTGCAGTAATGTTGGAACTTTGAAAGTGTCTGAATCCTGATTATCTCCCTTGGATCGAAACACGCAGTAGTCTACAATAGTCGAGCTGTGACGTTGTGTCAGAAGACTGTAGCCGCGGCATCGGCAGACGAAACGATGGGGCAGTTCACTTGCAATGGCATGGACCAAAGTAAACTGATTTAAAATTTGAAGAAATACATTTTAATTCGGAATCATTTGAACTCCTTGATATAGAAGGTGAAGGTATGGATATTCTCTTTTGTAAATATATAGAATATTCCGCACCATTTGATCCGTTGACTCTTGTGATGCAACGTCACAACTCAGGAATACCTTATTAATTTGAAGCGTAACTTGAATTTTCGAATCAGATGAAAAAAGGTATCTTGTACAACTAGGCCCATGTGTACCAAATCCATGGAGTAGTTCCTGAGAATTCACGATAACAATGTTTCACGGGGAAATTCAAGATGGCCACCTGGCGGCCATATTAGATTTTTATATCGGGCCAAAAAAGGTCTCCCCGCCAGGGGAATTTGTGTATCAAATTTGACAAAGATCCATGCAGTAGTTCCCGAGAATTCACGATAACGAATTTCATGGGGAAATTCACAATGGCCGACTGGTGGACATATTAGATTTTCGAATTAGACCAGGAAAGGTATCATGCACAACTAGAGGCCAAGGGAAACCTGACTATTAAATTTGAGAAAGATCCATGTAGCAGTTCCAGAAAAATCGTAATAACAAATTGTCATGGGGAAATCAAAGATGGCGGCCATATTGGATTTAGAAATCGGATATTGAAAGTTATCTTGTACAACTAGACCACACGGGGAGCTTGTGTATCAAATTTGTCAAAAATCCATGCAGTAGTTCCTGAGAATTCACGATAACGAAATTTCAAGGGGAAATTCAAAATGGAAGCCTGGTGGCCATATTGGACTTTCAAATCGGCCCAAAAAAGCTATCTTGCACAAACAGATCCCAAGGGGAACCTGTGTACCAAATTTGAGAAAGATCCATGTAGTACTTTCTGAGAAATCGCGATAACAAAGTTTCATGGGGAAATCTAAGATGGCCGCCTGGTGGCCATATTGGATTTTCGAATCGGACCGGAACAAGTATCTTGCACAACTAGACCCCAAAACCTGTGTACCAAATTTGAGAAAAATATATGCAGTAGTTCCTGAGAAATCGCGATAACAAACTTTCAGGGAGAAATCCAAGGTGGTCGCTTTGGATTTTTGAATCGGACCAGAAAAGGTATCATTGCACAATTAGATCACAAGAGGAACCTGTGTACCAAATTTCAGAAAGATCCGTGCAGTAGTTCCTGAGAAATCGCGATAACAAACTTTCATGGTGAAATCTAAGATGGGCGCCTTGTGGTCATATTGGATTTTCGAATCGGACGAAAAAAGGTATCATGCAGAACTAGACCCCAAGGGAAACCTGTGTACCAAATTTAAGAACGATCCATGACGTAGTTCCTGAGCAATGGCGATAACAATAATTGTTTACGGAATGACGGACGACGGATGACGGACGACGAATTTGATAATTGTTTTTTTTTTACTATTCTGATTTCCGATTCTAGAAAAGAAGTACACAGAATTTTCACACTGGCGGTAGGGCAGCATAGCAAGATAGGTTCCTCTTATTGCAGTTTTTACTTGTCATAAAATTCGTCAAGAGTATGCCTTTGATTCTTGCTCAGTTTATGGAGCTCTGGTTTGATACCTGTCGGTATTTGAAACACTATAAAATGGAAATAAAAGACGCTTTTGATAGTCTGAAAATCTGGCAGTTTAGTGTGGCAATTGAAACGAGATGCCTGTTGGTATTTGAAACACTATCAAATGGAAATAAAAGACGCTTTTGATAGTCCGAAAATCTGGTAGTTTAGTGTGGCAATTGAAACGAGAGATCCTGGAGGATCTTGGCGCCCACCATTGTCCGATAGTTGTAAGCTAATGACAAGAGGATCTTTTTCTTCATTTTTACTAAGAACAAACGATTAATTTGTAATTTTGTTTGCAAAATTTGAGTGAAAAAGATCGAAAAATGGACAGTGGAAAACACCAAGATATTATCTTTCTAAGTTTCAGGAGTTTCAAGATTTCTAGAAACTGTACTTTATGTCGGTTGTTATAGTACATGTGAAATGAGCAAAGTTTGTCTGAAATTGAATGTCCAGAGGATCCTTTGTCTTCGATTTGTAGTATTTTTTTATGCACGTGTCATCAATGGGTACTGGAAGCGAAGACAAATCTCTTTGACACTTTGGCATGAGCTATGAAACATACTTAAGACTTTATAATTAGAAACGAATGCGAATTCTGTTCTGTTTACTGGGCTAGTTTGAGATATCTCTTTTAAGATACCATGCTCGAAAATAGTAAGATGGTACACACTTAATACTAGTGAAGGGATCCGGTCCGTGCAGTAATGTTGAAACTTTGAAAGCGTCTGAATCTCCTTTGGATCAAAACACGCAGTAGTCTACAGTTGTGGAGTTGTGACGTTGTGTCACAAGAGTGACATTTTTTTCCGTAGCCGGCCTGTCGGCAGACGGAACAATACAGCAGTTCACTTGCAACGGCATGGAGTAAAATAAACGGATTTAAAATTTGAAGAAATACATTTTAATTCGGAATCATTTAAACTCCTTGATATAGAAAGTGAAGGTATGGATATTCTCTGTAGTAAATATATAGAATATGCCCCAACGTATGATCCGCCGACTCTTGTGATGCAACGTCACAACTCGGAATATCATATTATTTGAAGCGTAATTTAGATTTTCGAATCGAAACAAAAAGGTATCTTGCACAACTAGGCCCCATGTGGGACCTGTGTACCAACTTTGAGAAAGATCCATGCAGTACTACCTGAGAAATCACAATAACAAAGTTTCTTGGAGGAAATATAAGATGGCCGCCTGGTGGCCATATTAGATTTTGGAATCGGACCAGGAAAGCTATCTTGCATAACCAGTCCACAAGGGGAACCTGTGTACCAAATTTGAGAAAGATCCATGCAGTAGTTCCTGAGAATTCACGATAACAAAAGTGCATGGAAAATTCAAAATGGCCGGCTGGTGGCCATAATGGATTTTCGAATCGGACCAAAAAGGTATCTTGCACAATTGGACCACAAGGGGAACCTGTTTACCAAATTTGAGAAAGATCCATGAAGTACTTCCTGAGAAATCAAAGTTTAATGGGGAAATCTAAGATGGCCGCCTGGTGGCCATATTGGATTTTCAAATTGGACCGAAAAATCCGTAGTATTTTTTTTATTCATTCTTTTGCACGTGTCATCATTGGGTACTGGAAGCGAAGAGCAATCTCTTTGACACTTTGGCATGAGCTATGAAACATACTTAAGATTTTATAATTAAGAACGAATGCTAATTCTGTTCTTTTTATACGACTATTTTGAAATATCTCTTTTAAGATACCATGTTCGAAAATAGTAAGATGGTACACTACTTAATACTGAAGAGATCTGGTCCGCGCAGTAATGTTGAAACTTATAAATTGCCTGAATCCTGATTATCTCTCTTGGATCGAAACATGCAGTAGTCTACAGTTGTCGAGTTGTGACGTTGAGTCACAAGAGTCACGTCCCTTCATGTAGCCGACCCGCCGACAGACGAAAGGGTGGAGCAGTTCACTTGCTACTGCATGGACTAAATAAAGCTGATTTAAAATTTGAAGAAATACATTTTAATTCCGAATTATTTGGACGCCTTGCTATGGAAGGTGAAGGTATGGATATTCTCTATAGTCAATATATAGAATATGCCCCACCGTTTGATCTGCCAACTCTTGTGATGCAACGTCACAACTCGAGAATACCGAATTAATTTGAACCGTAACTTGGATTTTCGAATCGGACCAAAAAAGGTATCTTGCACTACTAGGCACCATGTGGGACCTGTCTACCAAATTTCAGAAAGATCAATAAAATATTTCCTGAGAATTCACGGTAACAATGTTTCAAGGGGAAATTCAAGATGGCCGCCTTCTGGCCATATAGGATTTTGGATTCGGGCCCAAAAAGGTATCTTGCACAACTAGACCATAAGGGGAACCTGTGTATCAAATTAGAGAAAGACCCATGAAGTGCTTCCTGAGAAATCACGATAACAAATTTGCATGGGAAAATCCAAGATGGCCGCCTGTTGGCCAAATTGATTTTTCGAATCGGACCAGAAAAGGTATCTTGCACAACTAGACGACAAGGTGAACCTGTGTACCAAATTTAACAAAGATCCATGCAGTAGTTCCTGAGAAATCGCAATAACAAAATGTCATGGGGAAATCCAAAATGGCCGCCTGATGGACATATTGGATTTTGGAATCGGACCAGAAAAGGTATCTTGCACAATTGAACCTGTGTATCAAATTTGTGAAAGATCCAGGCAGTACTTCCTGAGAAATCATGATAAAAAAATTTCATGGGGAAGTCTAAGATGGCTGCCTGGTGACCATATTGGATTTTCGATTCGGACCGAAAAAGGCATCTTGCATATTGAGACCCTAAGGGGAACCTGTGTACCAAAACTGAGAAAGATCCATGCAGTAGTTCCTAAGAAATGACAAAGTTTCATGGAGAAATCCAAGATGGCTGCCTGGTGGCCATACTGGATTTTCAAATCCTACCAGGAAAGGTATCTTGCACAATTAGATCCCAAGGGAAACCTGTGTACGAAATTTGAGAAAGATCCATGCAGTAGTTCCTGAGAAATCGCGATTTATATATAACAAGGTTTCATGGGGAAATCCAATATGGCTGCCTGGTGGCCATATTGGTTTTTCGAATCGGACCGAAAATGGTATCTTGCACAACTAGACCCCAAGGGGAACCTGTGTATCAAATTTTAGAAAGATCCATGCAGTAGTTCCTGAGAAATCGCGATAACAGGTTTCATGGAGAAATTCAAGATGGCTGCCTTGTGGCCATATTGGATTTTCGATTCGGACCGAAAAAGGTATCTTGCACAACTAAACCCCAAGGGGAACCTGTGTACCAAATTTGAGAAAGATCCATAAAGTAGTTCCTGAGAAATCCCGATAACAAGTTTTCATGGGATATTCAAGATGGCTGCCTGGTGGCCATATTGAATTTTCGAATCAGATCAGAACAGGTTTCTTGCACAACTAGACCCCAAGGGGAACCTGTGTACCAAATTTGAGAAAGATCCATGCAGTAGTTTCCGAGAAATCGCGATAACAAGTTTTCATGGGGAAATCCAAGATGGCCGCCTGGTGGCCATATTGGATTTTCGAATCGGACCAAAAAAGGCTTAATGCACAAATAGATCCCAAGGGGAACCTGTGTACCAAATTTGAGAAAGATCCATGCAGTAGTTCCTGAGAAATCGCGATAACAAGGTTTCAAGGGAAATACAAGATGGCTGCCTGGTGGACATATTGGATTTTCGAATCGGACCAATAGAAGTTTCTTGCACAACTAGACCCCAAGGGGAACCTGTGTACCAAATTTGAGAAAGATCCATGTAGTAGTTCCTGAGAAATCGCGATTTATATATAACAAGGTTTCATGGGGAAATCCAATATGGCTGCCTGGTGGCCATATTGGTTTTTCGAATCGGACCGAAAATGGAATCTTGCACAACTAGACCCCAAGGGAAACCTGTGTAGCAAATTTGAGAAAGATCCATGTAGTAGTTCCTGAGAAATCGCGATAACGTTTCATGGGGGAAAGCAAGATGGCTGCCTGGTGGCCATATTGGATTTTCGAATCAGACCAGCAAAGGTATCTTGCACAACTAGACCCCAAGGGGAACCTGTGTACCAAATTTGAGAAAGATCCATAAAGTAGTTCCTGAGAAATCGCGATAACAACGTTTCATGGGGAAATCCAAGATGGCTGCCTGGTGGCCATATTGGATTTTCGAATCGGACCAAAAAAGGTATCTGCACAACTAGGCCCCAAGGAGAACCTGTGTACCAAAATTTGAGAAAGATCCATGCAGTAGTTCCTGAGAAATCGCGATAACAAGGTTTCATGGGGAAATCCAAGATGGCTGCCTGGTGGCCATATTGGATTTTCGAATCGGACCAAAAAAGGTTTCTTGCACAACTAAACTCCAAGGGAAACCTGTGTACCAAATTTGAGAAAGATACATGCAGTAGTTCATGAGAAATCGCGATAACAAGGTTTCATGGGGAAATTCAAGATGGCCGGCTGGTGGCTATATTGGATTTTCGAATCGGACCAAAAAAGGTTTCTTGCACAATTAGACCCCAAGGGGAACCTGTTTACCAAATTTGAGAAAGATCCATGCAGTAGTTCCCGAGAAATCGCGATAACAAGGTTTCATGGGGAAATCCAAGATGGCCGCCTGGTGGCCATATTGGATTTTGGAATCGGACCAAAAAAGGTTTCTTGCACAACTAGATCCCAAGGGGAACCTGTGTACCAAATTTGAGAAAGATCCATGCAGTAGTTAATGAGAAATCGCGATAACAAGGTTTCATGGGGAAATCCAAAATGGCCGCCTGGTGGCCATATTGGATTTTCGAATCGGATCAAAAAAGGCTTCTTGCACAACTAGACCCCAAGGGGAACCTGTGTACCAAATTTGAGAAAGATCCATGCAGTAGTTCCTGAGAAATCGCGATAACAAGAATTGTTTACGGACGGACGGACTGACTGACGGACGACGGACCACGGAAGAAAAGTGATTTGAACAGCCCACCATCCCACCATCTGATGATGGTGGGCTAAAAATACCGTTGTAATGCCAAAGCCAGTGACGTCAAAAATGAGCTTGTTGGAAAATGGTAAAATCATAATATGAAATGCCAGTATCTATAAATACTACTTGTATTTTAATCACACTTAGTTTAAAGTACCCGGTATCTTAAATTGTAATTGTTTCTTTTTTTGTATCTGTCACATGCGGCTATGTATGACACTTATTCATGTTAAAAAAGAAGAATCTCATAAGTCGGCGATCTTCTCATGCGATATAAAACATTAAAACAAGATTAAATTTTCTTTTTAACATGATTGATTTGTACGCGTAAGATAACAGCCAGAGGCAGCATACTAGCTGTTTTAACATCATGATCATTTGATTAATTTTGAGACACATCGTCGTCACATTAACACAACAGATCCGCCACATTCTTCTGTTTTGCAGCATTCGCTAAAGTTATGCCTTTATTTCTTGTCGAATTCTGTTCCTACTTCGGCAGTATGGAAAAATAAACCAGCCCCTAAGGGACACAATAAAATGGGAATGAGAGAATCTAAGAGTCGAAATACATTTCGGCAGGTGACAACTGAAGATAAACAAATTGGAATTCGAGTCTTGAGATATCACCTAGCGAAACCAGTCTTTTTATCTCTATCGACTAGGTTAGATTTCAGTAAAAATGAATTACCTGTGAAACATTTATACAGAAATAGATTTGACCTAAACGATGGTTTCGTTCTGTTAATATGCACCGTTAAATTTTGATAAACCACATCTAGATTTTACCCCCTCCCCCCCCACACACACAAAGATAACGTACAAACTATTTGTTATTTGCAGTATTCAGATGGTGTCATTAATTATGAATTTATAATAATCAGGTGGAATTTCTGGACAAACAAATGAACACTTTTATTATACTAGTTTACAGATATGTGACCCAGACGGCCCTCATCCTATGTAGAGGTCTGCAAAAAAAAAACAAGAAACAAAACGTTAACAACTTAAAAGTAATTTTCTTTATTCAACGTTGTTTTATATTTATAATTATTCGCCGAACGTAATCATCTTCGTTCTTCTGTTCAATTTCACCAGGCGGTTATCAACCCGTGACCCCAGTCCAGGACAGTCTCATGAAACTTTCCGAGGATTTATCGACTGATAAAACACTTTCAAAAGCGACGAATTCATCAAATGCGCGCAATAAAAATCACGAGAAACCTCGTTAGCCGTGTGATTATATTTTTTAGTCAACTAATATCTCCACAGATACATATGATATTAATTAGGCTACCTCCTTCATAAGAGTTCACGGTACATACTCTTTGGCGGCAGAGCGCGGGACCATCGTATATCAAATTAGGATATTCTTCCGCTTTTGCTGATAGCATGGTTCACACTAAATAACGGTTGGATTATAATGCAGAGTGTATCGTCGTATCTTTTCCCAGCGGGGCACTCACGTGATGTTGTTCCATGCTCTCGCCATTCAGCAGGCGGAAGCGAGTGGCTGTATGTGAGTCAGCGTGACCTAACCTTCGCTATAGCCTGGATGACCGCTGAATGGCCCGCCTTTGTTCTAAATTTACTTTGACTTGTTATTACTGATGAAAGTACCACATAAATGCCGAATATGACAGCATCTATAACTAACTTTATACTTCATGAAAACAGTTTAAAAGTATTAACATCGCGGGTCACTACAGAGAATATAAATATATCGATAATTTACCACAGAACAGAATAGTCTAGTTACTCCACTTACCGTGTTTTTCTTGTTTGACATCTCGGTGTCTTTCGGCTAACCTCGTTGATATCCGGACGCACATAACTGAACCTGCGGATTGCTGAGGGTGTAGACGGTTGACTTTCGTCAGCTCAAATAAGACTGGTGGATATATTATGACTAGTTTTAATGACCATTTAATGTTGCGTTTAATAATTCCCTTTTTAATAACACATTGTATAAGTACAGGTTATTTATTACCAGGTAATCATTCAAAGATATCCCTTTTATATATGAAAAGCTTTAATATATAGTAGGCCTAATGGACTGGCCCTTCGTGACCCTCGCCGACACAGACAACGGTAAAGTTAACAGGGTTTAGAGTTAGGCGATCTTGCCGTATGATAACGGGATACAAATTGAGGCACCGCCCGTTATCGGGCTGGCGTGGAACTGGGAGACCGGCGCAAAAATTATGCAGTAATGATAGAAAACTGAATCTCGCAGTTCGAAGTTTGAAACCGGTACATCTGGAATCTATCACGATGATCAACAACCTAATACATTTCGTACTTTCGGAAGTTTAGGTCCAACGGATTTATCACCCTATATGATTTAATTTTATTAACACTGTATTTTCACTCCATGGATCATTTCTTGGAGCACCGAGTCATCTTCCTATATCCAGGCAACTAAAACTTGAACATCTACCGTCAACAATTTAAAACACCAATTCTGACGAACGACGATAGCAGAAAATAATACATCGGCTGCACTATGAGCTGCCGACGAAAGTTGTCATCTGTTGAGATGACTGTTCCCGTCCGTAACTGGGAGTAGGCCTAATTACATTAACATTAAGAAACAGATTAATCGCCATAAATAAAACGAAATGTATGTATTCCTGGTGCGCGATGTTCAGAAATTTTCGAAAGATAAAACATACAAGAGTTTTAGAAACTTTCGACACACAGAAATCAATTTATTATGTTGTAGCATTGAATCTTTACCCCAGTTATGCCGTGACTAGCTCCGGTCACTTGATCTTCAATCTGTACGATCAAGGCCCCAGCGCCAAGCCATTCGCCAGTTGTAGTTTTTGGAGAAATACTGGACGGCTCATATTTATCTTTATAAGAAACTGTCCAGTTTTAGTTTCACTCAGAGCGGGAAATCGGCGATTGTTGTAGAGCGTAATTTTCCGTTGAGAGAAATTCAAAACGGAAATGAACGTTTCACTCTGCCATGAAGCTAAAACCGGACAGTTTTGATCTGCCATGAAGCTAAAACTGGACAGTTTTTGATAAACAATGATTGAATATAAATGTAAGATCACACAAAATCGAATGATTTTATTGTTTCTGACTAACGGCTTCAGAAAATACAAGCCGTCCAGTGTTTTCTCAACTGCTACATCTGGGGAATGGCTTGGTCAGGTGTCGCTCAGCCATGTGGGACAAAAAATGAAATTGCCGGCTTATAGATGCTGTATCGTTGTGTTTGATAGCATAAATAGAGTTTGATAACATAAATATATCCCCTTTCCAAGTTCGCTAATTTTAAAATGGCGACCCTTTCTCAAAATTGAACGGGGTTGGACCAAAGATAATGTTTGTCAAGTTAACCGATCTGAAGATTTTTACATCTAACCCTCATATTGCAAATATTTATGTGTATTTATTAGCTCACCATGGCATGTATCTAACAGAAATTCTTCTGATGGGGGAGTACGGGTAAAACACAGCAAACTGATATTCGTTAACTTTCACGGTTCCTGACATAGCCCTCTCAAGCTTTGTTCTTTTTCTGGCAAATTGAAGATGACAACCAAAACACATGACCATAAAACTTTGCATATTAGCAAATGTAGTGTAACATGAATGTAGCCACTTTTTTCAGTAAAAATCGGTTAATTTCATTTTTTAACTAATTTGGTAGGTCAGTTGTAATTTTGTTCTACAAAACAAGTATTTTGTTTTAAACTTGAGCACAATGCAACAAACCAGAAGTCTGTATCTATCACGTTCAGCAGCTATAGCCCTCTAAACTTTGTCTAATTTTTTGACAAATATCCGAAAATATCCAGATGGCCGCCAAACCACGTGACATAGAAACTTTTTGCATATTCTTGATCGCCATATCATGTAAGATATACGTATCTGCCTTTCTTGTCAAAATCATCTTGTATCAAATCTGACCTATTTTGCTAGGTCACTTTTGGTCATTTCATTTCTACCCAGCAGCTTCTCCTTCGCAAACTTGAACAGGCTTGGACTGCCGATGATATATGCCAAATTTTGAAACAATCGCTTGGTGGTTCTGAAGAAGATATTTTTAGGTTTCAGATAAATTACAAGATGGCCGCCAAATTGTTCGACCAATCAAACAGTGAGACTCCCAGTGTACAGGTTCGGACTATTTGCAATAAATCTGTGAAGTTTGGATGTCACTGGTTTAATGTTGAAGAAAACTAGTTCTCAAATTATGTCATTTCCGATATTATTTGAAAATCTGACCATTTTGATTCCTCTACAAATGCAAACTATCAGAGATACGAAAAATAGAGGGCACATTTGTGAAAGAGCTGCTTTTAGAGAACCAAATGCAATCAATCCGAAGTCTGGATCTTTCACGGTTCTAAACGTACAGCTCTTCAAACATGCGTTTATTTTTTAACAAAATTCAAGATGGTGGCGAAACCAAGTGACCTACAAACTTAATTTTTGCATATTCATGATCGCCATATCATATAGCATATACCTAGGTACTTGTCTGGTCCAAATCTGCTAATTTCAAATTTGACCTATTTTGGTAGATCACTTTCGGTCATTTTTTTTCTGCGCAGCAACTTGTCATTCGCAAACTTGAACAGGGTTGGACTGACAATCATATTTATCAAATATTGAAACAATCGCCCTGGTGGTTCGGAAGAAGAAGATATTTTTAGTTTTTTGATAAAATCCAAGATGGCGGCTGAAGCAATTGACCAATCAGAAAGAGTTATAAGTATGCACTAGTTTTCAACCTCTTCTGTCAGACTGCGAAGTTTCAGGCTGGGACTGCCAATCATATTTGCCAAATATTGAAACAATCGCCCTGGTGGTTCGGAAGAAGAAGATATTTTCAGTTTTTAGATAAAATCCAATATGGCTGCCAAAGTGTTCGACCAATCAAAAAGCTAGATCCTCAGGGCGCAACTTCGAACCGTTTGTAATAAGCCTGTGAAGTTTGGATGTCACTGGTGTAATATTAAACAAATCTACTTCTCAAATTGTGATTTTTGACATTTTTTGAAAATGTGACAATTTTGATTTCCCTGTAGCGGCAAAACTATCAGAGCTACGAAAAAATAAATGGCGAATCTGTGAAAGAGCTGCTTCTGAAGAATAAAATGCAACAAATTAGAAACCTCTATCTCTCACGGTTCGCGAGTTACAGCTCTTCAAACATGCGTTCAATTTTTGACAAAATTCAAGATGGCGGCGAAACCAAGTGACCTACAAACTTAATTTTTGCATATTCATGATCGCCATATCATATAGCATATACCTAGGTACTTGTCTGGTCCAAATCTGCTAATTTCAAATTTGACCTATTTTGGTAGGTCACTTTCGGTCATTTTTTTTCTGCGCAGCAACTTGTCATTCGCAAACTTGAACAGGGTTGGACTGACAATCATATTTGTCAAATATTGAAACAATCGCCCTGGTGGTTCGAAAGAAGAAGATATTTTTAGTTTTTTGATAAAATCCAAGATGGCGGCTGAAGCAATTGACCAATCAGAAAGAGTTATAAGTATGCACTAGTTTTCAACCTCTTCTGTCAGTCTGCGAAGTTTCAGACATATCAGTCTGATAGCTTCTGAGAAAAATGCATGACAAAATCTGGCAGAATAATAATAAAAATAATAATCAGAACAATCTTAATAAGTCTTCCAAAGAATTGGAAGCCTTAATAATAATAATAATAATACCAATAATAAGAGGTTTGCAGCCTCTGGCTTGCAACCCTAAATATAGCCGCGAGCGGCAATTCTCGGGTTGCAAGCACATATCGCAGGCAATGAACCAACAGCAGTAGTTTTAGAACTGGAAGCCACCTTATTTGGCAAAACGTCATTTGCTTCCCTTTAGATCTAACCTACATAGTTACCACTGAAGAACAATCTGTCAATTCGCAAATTTGGGTGATTTACATCTGAGAATAACTGGGAAACTATTGAAGCTACATTGAAATGGTTGACATACTTCCGAAAGAGCTGCTCCTGAACAATATAATGCAACAAACTGCAAGGCTGTACTGTCTATAGTTCCAGAGTTATAGTCACTAAAATATGTGTTCAGTTTCTGACAAAATTCAGGATGGCGGCCAAACCACGTGACCTAGGAGCAAATTGTTTACATATTCGTGATCGCCATGTCCTATAACATATATTTCATAACTTCTCCCATGAAAATCCGTGACTTGAAAAATCCGACCATTTTGATTGGACGATCGCGGCCATTTTGTTTTATGGAGCGAATTTTCAAATAGAGGTTTGAGAGACCCTGATCCATTGATTATGTGCACCAAGTTTCACAACGATCGGTGCAGAGGTTTCAGAGGAGAAGATCACTGAAGGTTTGGAGCTAAATCCAATATGGCCGCCAAACCATTCAGCCAATCGAAAATATTTGCTTTCAGTGCAACAGACCATTGTCTTCCCGACATATCGCAGTGACCTAGAAATCCGTATCTATCAGGGTCCAAGAGAATAAGCCGTTGCAAAATTGGCAAAGTTTTTCACAGAATTCAAGATGGCGGCCAAACCACGTGACCTAGGAGCAAAAGTTTTGCATATTCGTGATCGCCATATGGCAATGCATATATGTAGCCACTTTCCCCGTCCAAATCCGTCATTTGAAAATCCGCCAATTTTGATTGGTCAATGGCGGCCATTTTAATTTACGGAGCAAATTTTTAAATAGAGTTCTGAGAGCCCCTGATCCATTGATCATGTGTACGAAGGTTCGAATCAATCGGTCTATTGGTTGCAGAGGAGAAGATCTTGATAGGTTTTAGGATAAATCCAAGATGGCCGCCAAAGCATCTGACCAATCGGCTTCTTCTTTTGGTATGCATTAGATCTCACGTTTCCCAATACCTATGCGAAGTTTCGACTTCATCGGTTGAACGGCGGCTGAGGAAATTTTGTTACAAAATCCGGCGGAAGAAGAAAAAAAATAATAATACCAATAATAAGAGGTTTGCACGCCTCTGGCTTGCAACCCTAATTATCAAGGGCTATGCCCGGTATACAACATCCTTGCTAAAACCAGGGGTATCTCTATCTTAGATACCCCTGGTTCACTTGGGCACTGTATGTGTTCAACGTAAAGCAACATCCTGGATATATTGACCACTCAGATCACTTGTTTACGGCAACCAAGGCGACCGTGACAAGAGATTCGAAAGCACCATAGCTTGTGGGATATACCCGGTGGCAGATAAACACGCACATTTTCAACAGCCATGAATGGTAATAAATATAAAGGAAACATAGTTTAAAACAAAATATATTTGAAGAAAAAATAAACCCATTCATCTACCATCAAGCATCCAACACTGAGCCAGGCAAATGTAGGAAACGGATTTCTAAAAGATTTCGCTGATCTATCCATTAATATATTATTGATATGCATGCCTGAATTAAATATTTTACATTCGGTATCAGCGAATAGTTCAGCACAGAAAGTAAAACCCTAACGTATTTCACCATCAGCGCAGTTTTTCTATGTCACGTAACTGGAATGTGGGCGAAACGCGGTCTGCTGTGCAAGATGGTCAAGGTTTCGGCTTTGGCTCACAAATAGAAACCTTGACGTTGTGAAGATGGGCATATAATAGCAAATGAAAATAATGAAAATGCCGGTGCATGAAAACCAAAACTCATTTTGCGATAATTTCATAGCAGGTATCATTCCAAGTATGGTCTAATATTTAACTTCATTTAAAAGCTATATGATGATGCAGGATAATCATTATTCATTTAAGCGGCCATTACCTTCATCGATAGTGGCAAGGCTCATTCATGAAATGGCGGCCTCACCATACGACCTACGTCGCAATAGCTGCTCCCTAAGCATGCGCAGCTCGATTTTGTCCTAAAATACCCGAAGGCGGTGCAAAATGTAATAACACCAGGATCGCAACATATTGGTATAAGTGACTCTCATAATCTTGTCTATTGTGTGATAAAACTAGCTGCTCCTAGGCTGCCACCCAGGACAGTCACTTATAGAAGTCACAAAACATTCAACGAGGAACTATTTGTGCGAGATGCCGAGCTTACACTATGTGCGAAATATTTGGATCCATCTGATAATTACTGGGCCCTGCAATTAGTACTGAGAGATATAGATGAACACGCGCCTATTAAATCCACTAATCCGGATCGGGACTATTTTTTTTAGTGGTATGATGCCTTTTGGCTTATATTCCTTCATACGTAAATCGGTTGCAGCAAAGAGATATGTTGAAAAAGGACTCTTAAAGCAAAGTGGCGTTTGACTGCAAGAACAGTCAATCTATCTAATCTTTACGAAGTGGAACAAAGCTGTTGTTGGAGAAAAGACCAAGGAATAACTGGAAATATGGCGTACAACTGGTCTGTTATTGTGGCACTTACAGGTCAGTTATCAGGTTGAAAATTGCATGTTGTTCTGACAATGGACCATCAATGTTAGGTGTATAACTCTCTCATCAAAAGGTCATGTTGATTTATCTGTGTCCACCTAAAAATTATCCAAAACATGGCTCACGGTATCTAATATAATGGCACGGGAAACTTGGAACTTATGAAGTGGCAGGTGTTCGTGATATGTATAGTTCATTGGGAAAGTAGGTCGTTCTATAGACAACATACTTAGTAGACATGAGATAAAGCGTCAAAATATACAAATTCATTCTAAAACAGCGACAAACTTCATAAAACATCGTTTCTCCTGGTATGGAGGCTGCTATCTTGAATATTTGTTGCATTGTGGTCATCGTTCCCAAAAAACAATACAAGAACGAAATGTCATCAAAAATATGTAGTATAGGGTAGAAAGGAATATACAAATAATTATAAATCAAAGATAAATTTCCTTCCTCGAAAAGGTTCGAACAACAGCCGCCTGTACAAATGTCAGGTTTCGAAATCCTCCACGCGATACACCAAATGGCAAGGAACAACGGTTCTCGATATGGAATATCTCAATTGAGTCGCCAAAATATTACTCATATGTAGGGGAGAGTAGGAACACATGGGACAGAGGAGACTTGGGACACCCCTTATTTGGTACCCTTGTGAAAGCCAATGGAGACTGAGCTTACATGTGCTGTTTGGTTTTCATACCGCCTCTCACATTTACCATTCTGGTGTTTCCTGGAATCATTGAAGTGAGTAAATCTTTCTTTTTTATGTTTTTTAACTTGAAAAGCTAGATTTTGGAGGCCACGCCCATTTGTTCATACGGTGCAATAATAGGTATATCATGCATTTGCGTACACTTCGCCATCCATAAGATGGCTTGCGAATCGTGTGTCTCCATTATCGCGGAGCGATATCCGGTGTTTTACCGGATTCTGTTCAGCCTTCATCCGGCGGAGAGCAGACTCGAGAAATCTGATAAATTACAGGTTTTCATACCACTTCGGAAACAGATATTGCCTGGGCTTACGAAATATATAGGAATGAAGAACTTTCGTATCATCCAAGAGGTGTGGTAGATCGGTAATTTTGAACAAGTAGGTCATCACATGACTCGAAAATGGCGAGTTACGTTGGGGTTACGTCGGTAGACTTTAGCTGATTGGCTGACGAAGTCATGTGGTATTGATTTCTGGAAATCCCCCTTGCAGTTGCCGAAAGTAGGCTACAAATGGATACACACGATCCCAGGGTCAGTCTTACCGCGTATAGATGACCGAAATGGTTACAGGTTGGTATATCATGCTGCAGGATTGTCTTTTATATATGTCACACATTACACTGACCGATTTGTGAGGGCATGGATTGTTGAGCAAAAAATCATCATTGTGCTAAGTTGGGCCCCCTGGGGAGAGTTGGGACATAATGTCTCCCCTAGGGTGTCCCATCTCTTCCCGCATTTTCGAACAATATTGCGATATGTATGGCATTAATTTCTGTCGGCAAAGTGATAATTTTTTAACAAGTTCACATTTCCATGTTAAGCCATTATTTTTTTCAAATAAAAAAGTTAGTTTGATTGCATTCAAGTCTTTACATCGGTTGTCCCATATCTCTCAACTTCCAATGTCACCCCCAAAATACACTGAAATAAAACACATCATAACACACTCGGTTTTGTGTCTTAAACACTGTGGCATTGCATGGGTATTCTTTCCAGGTTGGTGCATGGCACGCATTGATTTGCACAACTAAATACTTTGGACCGGATGTGAAATAATGTGACGACACAGAAATAGTGTCCCAGTCTCCTCACTCTCCCCTACCAGAATTGCAAAGTATTTGGGTATCCCCACCCCCGCTCGGAAGTGGCCATCTCATAATATGTCATGACGGAACAGAAGACAGAAAGAGGCGTCCGCTCTAGGCATTACTTAGTACACATAGAACCATGCCTATCTGACCTGTAACACAAGATGATATGCAAAAAGCAAAGAATTAGAAGCGAACAAAACAAGTTTTCGACGTTCGTTTCCAGACTTTGCCAATGTTTCGTATTAGGTTATTGCTATAAAGACGTGGTTATCTTGGCCAAGAGACTGGATATTTCCACTTCAAATGATGACACAGGGTTTTCGCATCCATGACAGAAAGACGTTATTCACAGGAGACGAATAGCACCAAACATACACGAACTAGAAATATATAAACTAATAGTTTATTGTACGAAGAAAACAGTCAACAGTGCTAATGATGTGTGAAGGCTTACAATGTCCTGGTTAAGAGGGTCCATTTTCTATGGAAACTAACGACGGACACTTGTATTTCAGTCGAATAAAATGGTCCTAGCTGGGTTACAAGATAGGAACCGGGCACGCTTAGCCACCAGATATTCTGAGCTTTCACACCTGCAAGACATCAAGATATTCCTGTGGTACAATCCATAATTTCTGACCATTGCTCCTAAATGTCAGCAATTTGAACATCATTGAAAACAAAGAAGACAAATAAGGCATGAGACATAGTTGGTTTTTTTTTGTTTTTTTTTGAGTCTGATGTATGTACTGGTGTTTTCTTCTTCCTATGATGTGTCGATTTTAATGTATGTATCAATGTCGTAATGTTAGTGTACAATATTTAAGAATGAATTAATCAATTATAAAAAAAAGGCATGAGACAAGAAAGCTACCGATATTCGTTTTATTTTCCTTGTTTCTTGTTTCTTTTCAGTTCTTATTTCTTGCAGATTCCAGGTCTTTGCAAGTCTCCACGGTGAGTCTTTTCCCTCCTATTTTTCTCCCCTCTCTTATTTTTGTTCAACTATAATGACACTGGAAAAAGGGAGGGGAGTAGGGCTGTGCAGGTGCAACCGGAAGTTGACTTCTGTTCCGAGAACCAGAGGGACGAGAGACATGGGGATTTCACCCATTGAGATGCCTGAACTCAGGATTCCTCCCTAGAGTCATGTGGGGAGGGGAGTAGGGTCACGTGACCGGCAGTGCCGGCACTATAGTGGCCATGATTTTTCTGGAAATTACCGGAAAATACCGACGACGCATTGACCTTTCCAGAAATTAATGACATGCAAAAGTGAAAAATCAAGATGGTTTTAAAGGGACAGTAAACCCTTGAAAAAAAAGTATGTTGCAAATGAAAGAACGTTTCCTATTCTCTCGATTATTGCGGATACCTTCAAATCACTCATCGTTTTGCTGGTTCAAAAGAGGAGTCAACATCTATAGGAAAGTATTTTGAAGGTTAACATAGAAGATTATTGCTTATTTAATGGTTGAACAACAATGTACATAGATTAAATAATTGAACCTAGATTATGCAACTGGACCAAAAATACTTGTTTGCCATGTCACTAATATTCGTCTGTACACTGTAAAAAGTGGAAACATGTTTAACGTTTCATTTTGAGATGGTAACATGTTAGATGCTTCATAATGCTACATGTTTCACCCTATTTTTCCACAAAAACATGTCTCATAGACGTAACGATGCAACTATTCGAGAGTTGTGACATGTTTCAATCGCGCTGGCGTCTCACATAACGGTCCGAAAAGCTGTTTGAAACATCAACGCTGAAACACGTGCAACCGAGTTGCATGACGACATGTGTCAAGAAAAGCGGAGTACAAAAGGGATAGTGCTGTCTGATGCATGGAATTACATACCACATCTTCACACACTTCGACAGAGAGCTTTAGCAGTTTGCAAACAAAGATATGATTACCACTGGCTTTCAGATATTTATTTCTGGTCTTTAGCGACCCGGAAGATATATGTCGAAATTGTGGATTAATCGACTGAGCATTTTAATTGAATTATTTGCATAACAATTTATCTCAACCAGGCCTAGGGTATTTGAGGCCTGCCCAGGCGCCATTTCACTCTACCCCTCTCCTTCCAAATATGTCTTTGCTCATTGAGATAGAGGTCTGAAACTTCTCACATCAGCTTAACTAAAAAGTGTGAATTTTGTTTTTGCAAGATAGCCGCTTTGAAGACTTCACAGTTACGTCATATTCCAAATATGCATTTTTAATCGATTTGTTTTGTAAGATTTTCCCAACCCAAATTTTGACTCTTTACTGGAACCCTACATGGCCGACATTTTGAATTTAAGGGTATTCGCTCAAAACATATGGTCATATTACGGCACACCAACAAAATACATAGCAATGTTGCCAGAATAAAAGTGACACTTATGGGGCACTAATGTGAGCAGCACTGAAAGAAATAACAACTGTGTTCTCCGTGTGATCAAAGGTACATTCAGTATTTTGAATTGTGAATGTGTAGCGCACCAGGAGATTTTTTTGAACAGAGTCAATACGATTGCCTACCTCATTACAGCGTTGGACGGGATTCGGCCTTATATAAATCAGGAGACAGAATGGACATTATTTTTCATACGTATTGGAATATTGAATAGTGTTCAGTGTCAACAATGTTTCTACTTCATCCCACAATGTGATCACTGTTGCAAAACTCGAGACGAATCCAGCCCTCTAGCCCTGATTTTAATAATCATCTGCGATCCGTATTCCATACCCCAAAATGGAATGAAATTTCAGACACCCGGAAACAGAAATAGTTAATCGCGAGTAGTATGTCAGGAAAAACAACAAAGGC
>JAVTVY010002882.1:0-35864 GCA_036873755.1 Hanleya hanleyi | reverse complement strand
TACTTTACCTGCAGGACGCCCGCCATCTTTGTTCCCCACCTTGGCCCCTAAATAAACAGAATCAGTGCATGGAGGAGGAGAAATACTTACAACATTCGGTAATTTACGAAGCGAAATTACTTCCGTATCATGCGTTACGGACATATCAACAGAGGCAGACTCGTCCGGCTCGTTCACAGAGGAGCGAGACGGAGAGGCAACCAAGCTGTCGGCCCTACTAAAGCCGGGCGGGGTCAGAATTTCACCGGCATAAGAACCGACAAGATACTGTTCAAATATATTGTCGGGCCATAGCTCACATTCCGCACATTTAGCGTACTGATCGCACCAAACACCTCTACATGGCGGACAAGCTGAATGCGGATCCGTCGTGGGTTTAGCTTGTCCACAAACAACACAGAAGACGGACGCCATCTTTATTATGATTCAAACGTATACTTCCTGACGTTTTTTAGAAGTCCAGGTAGGTATCCAGAATCACAGGAATCTGGTAATATTCCACTCTCTTCTCAAGGTAATATCCCAGGGAATCTCCGAGGTAATCCACGGTAATGAGCCAGGAATTGCGTGGTATTCCAGATGTAGATCTTGAAACTTTTTTTACAGAGCACTAGAAACCACGTCTGACCGCTACGGTTGTAGAGGAAAGAAGGAAGTCACGTGGTCAGACAGAGAGGGTTCTGGGTACTCGCACATGGGCATTGGGCATTACAGGGACTATTTCTTTTGGTTCTGTGGTAAGGTTTTACAATAGAGCAATCGTGTGGGAACACGATAGCAATAAGGTATGTGAAGGTAAGTTTTACAGCGCAAGAACTTCTACTTTTTTACCTTCAAAACTGGAGAGCTCTCATTTGGCTAACAGTTCTGCTGAATCCTTCCCTCAGAATTTTCAAAATGATGCAGGACTATTGAGTCTATGAATCTAAATAAGCTTCATCTCATACAGGTGAAAGAACAAAACTCAGAAAGCAGCATGAACATAGTGAATAATGCACAATTTATAATGACAAAAGACATGGAGTAAGGATGTATCTGTTAGAACATTCAGGTGACAGTCATAATGATTATTATGTAAAGTGGCATATGGAAATGATTTCTCAGTTTGTGGGTTGAATAATGTACATGGACAAAAACTTACTGATGGGACCAAGATATTTTCCAGTTTAAAATGGGTTGAGTGATAATGAGTTTGTTCAAGCAACATACACTTTGGACTGTATAAATCTAGTAATCTACCATCACAAACTCAAGCTGCCAGGCAGACGGACAGAATGGTCTTTCTTTCCCCAGAAAACTTTAACTGCGATATGATAGATGTGTAATGGGGCTCTAAGGACAGGTGATGCGAACCTACTAGAAAGGAGCGCCAAAACTGCGATCATGAAACCGGAGTTGCTATGTCCTGTGATGAAACTAGCTACAAATTCAGATCACCACATGATATGATCACATGAATATGTTTTGGGATGGCGTGGCCCATTTTCAAGACCGGCCTACTGTTGCCTGGAATGACAACCTAATGAATGTGCTGCCAGAGTGCTGGTTTGCACTCCTGAATGTCATTCCCGTCAGCATGACAGTCTATCTGCTGGCTTGAGTTTGCGAGGCCTGTTCACTTCAGTGTCCGTCTTGAGCAAGCTGAATGTTCACACAAAATGAATTTGTACATTTGAAATGAATGTAATATACATTTGTACAGATAATTTCAAATCACTTCAAATTTAGGATCCCGAGCATTTAATTTCACTTGCCATACTCCAACCCACTATAAGTTAGACACCGAGAAAGGTGTGACTTCATGCAGGTCAGGAATGATAAGAATATTTTTTGATTTATCTATGTATGTTCATGATATTATGATATGGCTTGACGGTAGAAAAATAGGATATTTTTTTTTATCATTTACTATATACAAAGATATTCATTCAACATCATTCAATTAAATTGCACACTCAGCATCCACCTTCCATTCCCAGCATGTAAACATGCCACAGTCAAACATTCAATCATCCCTGTGTAAAAATGGCAGTGTAACCACGGCGACCTGGCTCAGATTCATCCCTCAGCCATACATAACACAAATAATTTTGCACGACAGGATACCAAAAGTTATCTCCCTTGCCAGATAAATATTACGTTGTGAACTCTGAACAAAATACTAGTATCTCTCAATTAAAAGAGATCAGTAAAAGGGATATCACAAAATAGGCTGTTCAAAACTAAGTTTTTTTGATTTGTTGTTACAATAATTTGTTTTCCTCACTTCAGCCATAAAAGAACTTGTATGTCTGAAAACGAGATGGGAGGTGCCGGACAACCAGTTCCTTGTTGTTTTTTTTCTTTTTTTCTGGCCTTAACGTTCTCTTTTCTGACATGCAGTTATCATGAAACATTGACCTTACTAATAAGTTCCAGTCCCAATATTCAAGATACATCAATTTCACATTTGCAGGCCTTGCTTTTCGTCGAAATTCACGGGTATCCAAACGGATACTCGCAATTTCAGTTTACGGGTATCTACCAGTATCCACTAAAGTGACGAAAAATTGAAGTGTGGAGATTAAAGTGGAATAAACATTTATGTACTCTTTTCATGTTTACTGTTGTTAATAGGATAATTGATTCTCACATCATGTTGTTCCCCACCGCTGTGTTGCCATTCGATTCACTGAGCTGATATTTGACCGTTCAATCAACTGTCAATTTTACTGTGATAGGATGAGTGGATAAACTTTCTCTTGAGCAACCACAATAACATGCAGCATGATTTATGAAATTGTGTCAAGGATTGTCTCCTTCAATTAATTTAATTTGGAGCTGTAATTTGGAGTCACTTCAAAATTTTCGATTTAAGGTTATGGACCTTGATTATATTCTCATTATGGACTAAAAAATAGCTCTGTCTCTCACTATGAATGTCACGGGTCACCAGCTCAGCTTCTGACTTCATTCATTACGAATGTTTATACTTAAGTGCTGCATATATAGTAATACCATCTTCATGACACCTAGCATATAACTTAAATATGTTGATGAATTGAACAAACACACAATATGAACTTAAAATTGAGTGATATAAGTCAAGAAATTACGAACAATTCCAATGAACACACATTTGAGAAGTTCACCACAGCACTAACTTCAGGGATTATAATGAGTTAATTTCGTGTTTTCGTCGTTATGTATGAAGACAAAACCATCCTTTACATTATCTGGCCATCCGTTGTAAGCCTGTACAGATATTGTCTTTCCTTTCGACATTTTCAAGCAGATTGGAATCAAGCCCTCTCGTGTCCTCCATGTTTACCGTTTGTAAACATCGACCATAACACGATAGTTTCCGCAATTGCATTCTCCTATGCACGGTTGTTTGTGTAAATGCCCGTAGCTACAGATGATACGACGAAAATCGCCCAGTACAAGAGAATGCACGCAGCTGCCATAATTCGTCGCCCACTTAGACGTCGTAAAAATATGAACTTCCGCCATTTGTAAAGCCTGCGGTCGATGATTTCTAGGTAAACTATCGTTTATTAAAGCCGAATATGGTTTTTTTGATAGACAAAATTTTCCCCAGACATTATTTTACGGGTATCCAAACAGATTCCCGTGAAGCGAATGAACGGGTATCTCCACGAGTATCGGATACCCGGATACCCGTCGAAACGCAAGGCCTGATTTGGAGTTCACCCCTGACGATATCTAGCCTCTAAATAGCACTCGAGAAATTATCAAGTACACATGATGTGGTTGGAGTAAATCTCTCACACATCTGGCTGAAGTTAGAATTCAATACAATTTAAAGTGTAACTGTGGTAGTTTTGCAAGTTTACGTCATATTCAAGATAATCTTTTAAATTATAGGGTGTCTACCCTGCTTATTGTTTGACAACTAATTTTGATAACTTCAATGTTAGTAATGTTACTGTAGTGCACAGCGCCACAAGCATGCCAGAAATTGTGAAGCCATGTCTCAATGGTACATTGTCACGAATCTATTCCATTCTCTGCATTGTCGCAATGTCCCACTCACAGAGGCTCATGTGTGACATAAAAAGAGACCTGGATGACTTCTGGTAGGATTCTCTTTCATTGTAGAAAGATGCTTTTCAATCCTCCGAGACAATGTATGAGTGAAATACTTTAATTGCATTTTATGTCCTTTAGCGCTTCCACAAGTACCACAGTTGCACTGTAACAACAATGTGTTAAGTTTTACTTTCACTGAGAAATAAGGCAGTGACCATCTCTGACAGTTGTTCAACCACTCATCACTATCATAATACTGAAGGAGAAAAGATTTACACCTTGTGTTGTCGATGCAACTGGGTCACCCTTATAACACTGTACATCTTCCAGCTCTACATGGATTACAGTCAATTCTCTTTTATTATAAATCACCCTATTAAAATTCCATCATGCCCAATTTTGTGGACAATATTATTGTGGGAAATTTTACTTCCGGTCATTGAATTACTAGTGATACCATACCAGGGTGCGAAACAGCCCTTTGCCCAGTTGCCCGGGGCAACCTAAATTTCCTTTAGGCAACCAAATTCTGTCCAAATTGCAATGCATTTGGATGTGTTGGTCGCCTGTGCTTGCTGATGGGCAACTAGAATTTGTTTGTCTATTTCATACCCTGCATAAGCATAGTGAACAGATTCTTCTGCTTCAGAAACCCAGCTATTATCTCTGCAGGATGGTCCAATGCTGTCTGTATCTCCAGTTTTGTTTGACCAGCTGCATTGCATCTTCGTTTGATTAGCTCCCTTTCATTGTAGCTCATTTGAAGACGCTCTGATACTCCTGGTAGTAGGGATGAAATATTGCAGTTCCAGTTTCAGCTGCAAAACTACTTTGAAATCACTGCAGAGCCAACATGATTTCTCATCCAGTCATTGGTCGTGAGTGAAAAATAATTTTGATTCCTGTGCAGCATAAATGTATCTCACAGCCACATCTCACACTAACAATGAAAATGAGGGACCTTGCCATAATGATGATAAATGTAAATTTGTTCATAACCTACTATCTAATCACCAAGTTACTAACTGTATATATAGCTTCATTGTCTGAACCGCATAAAAGCAAATTGTCCTCAATGTCTAGAGAGTTCACAGGCAATGAATCTGATTGGATGATTTCTGTGACCTTTAACTTTTGATGAGAAATGTTAGTGGCTAACCAGGGACTGGCATAACTCGTGGAGGTGGCTCCAGTCCCCATTGGCAGTCGACCTCCCATTAGACTACTACCCCCTCCAGCACCGGCACCTGGGGAAAACAACAGATTCAGAATCATTACTATAGTTAATAGGAGTTGTTAGATTTACACGATTATACAGAGTTTAATTCAAATAGAAGTATTAGTTAGTCAGTAACAAATTATAATTTACGGTGCTGGTGGTAGGAGATAAAACTAATTCAAGTCTATGTGTGGTGGGTGTACGAATTTGGTACCACATGTCTCTCCTTCCCACCACCATCAAATACTTTTGCCTGGAATAGCCCTAGAAAAAAATCTTTTTTTTATATTGACCTGAGCCTGGTAAAGAGCTGGGGTTTGTTGCCATGGGAACCACAGAATAGACCGCTGTACCATCCCAATGCCACACAGAACCGTCCTCTGAACAGGAGAATAGATTGTCTGGACTTGAGGGGTGGAATTTCACTTCCCATACTGAAACACAAGCAAAACAGAATCATGAACTGATCGGCCATCATTCTCATGGCATCTTATTGTCCACCTTCTACTGTCTGATTTAACCTCTGAATGCATTGTTGTTAAAACTGTAGTGTGCAGTTGTTGTGCGCATGGCTATCAGCCAATTAGCATCATTCATCTGTTTCTACGTAAATGGTGCGGAGTGGACTTTGGATGTCACAGCTAAAGAAAACTCGGTACTCTGTGCTCTTGTCAAAGAGTTAAGCACTCAATTATTCATTCTTCGGTAAAATATACTGGATGCATTCTCCATCTCTCTCAATCATATACAGATAAATGCCTTCTGTGTCTATCAAAATAGATAAAGGCTGAAACCACATGCTAAGCATGCCACGTATTTTGACTCATTGCAGTCAGATGGTGTTACACAGACATTTTATGAGGTTACAAACTCCGACCTTAAGTTGGGGGAATAATAAACCATAAGCCAAGTCCTGAATTGTGCCTGTAAATGAAGTTTCGTTGCAGCCGGGGGAAATTGATTTTCATCACAAAGCTTGATTTTTACCCATATTTTATGTGTACGGTAAGTTCCCTAAGTATTCGCGACCCTAAGTAAATTCGAAAACGGGCATTTTTCGCCAGGTCACGTGACACTGTTCCCTAAGTAATCGAAAACAGCCCATTCGTGAAAAACCGCGGTCCTAACTATTCGAAAGTCCCCCATTTATCTAGTCGCGAGATTGATAATATTGTGGGCTTATGTAGTTGTGGGATGGGAAAAACATCCGCATCAACGAGTTCGAGAGCGTGTCAAAAGTTTTCACGTTCAAACTGAAAGAATGCGTCAGAAAATGAACCCGTACTCGTTCTTTTTCTCCCAGCAAACGAACGTCAGGCAGTCGGAAAATGAACACTATCCCGTCAGAAAAAGGAGCGTCAGAAAAAGAACGTTCTTATTCGAGCGTTCAAATTAGACAGAGGCGTGGGATATTATGAAATACCAACCCGGTTATGAACAATCTCCTATAAAGCGCCGCTCAATAGCCGTTTTACTCTCTTTCAAACCTATTTACAATATTTTCAGCTTCTTATATCCTAAAGAAGAGAGTCCTAAATATATTTTAGAGGGTTTTACGAAACCAATCGCCACAACAGCGTCAGAAAATGAATATACGAAAGTGAACATCATTTTTTTTTCGATGACGGGACTCCCATATCCATTCCCAATAAAAATGGATACATCTGTTATTTGAAAGCAATTATAGCAAGGACTCGAGGTTAATACGCAGTTTACTTAAAGGGTTTTGAAAATATTGGTGTTTACACAGCTGTGATAGAATGATTTGCTGACATCCATGGAAAGATTGAAAGAATGAGCCAGGTGGGATTATCAGCGACTTTTACTCTTCAGAACGTCCCCATATGAACCTCTTTTAGCTGGCAAATTCCCATGCAGTTCGTGATGCCAAGCAGAGATAAACCCCTTTTTCACCCCATATGCAGGACTTGTCCATTGATATGTAAATGTATCCAATATTGCAGCCCGGTTTTGGCACAAGGCCAAAAGTACTGAGCGTTCAAGAGAGGAAGTGCTTTGATCCTACCTGGAATGGAGACATTTAAGACTACACGAATCATCAGAGTCCAGAGAAAACTATTATTATTCAAATTAGCTAGAGCCAGTTTCAGCCCAAATCGTTTATTATGTGCCAACAAGGCAGAGTGTTGGATCAGTTTGCATATGCAGACCGATTGTATAACCCGTGACAGACTGGCTGGTCTCACTTCAAACCTGGGATCATCCGATTTATTGTTTTTGATTGCGCTAATCTTGTATACAAATTAAAGATTCTGACTGGTTTACATATAATTATTGGTCATATTCACTGCAATGATTTAATGAAGTGACCGTCTAAAAGAAAATAACAGTTTTCTGTTCATTTCATTTCCATTCATTACTTTGTTGCTGAAATGAAACAAGCAATACATTTGTTCCAATTACCCAAACAATTTTCACAGCGACTACATAGATTGTGTGCACAAAGAGGCTCAATGGGGATATTCAGGTTGACCAGTAGCTAAGATTCATAGCGTCTCCCTTCCCTCACCGCTATGCCGACGACAAATACATTTCCCTGGTGGTAATTCGAACATCTCCATGGCGCACTTATTATTACCTTTGCGCCCTATTGGACCTTCATTAACTTGAGAAAAAGGGCCGCCATGAATAAAAATACCATAATCGATGTTGTGATCATCATCCCCTGTATACACGGGGTCTATTATGACGGAAATGCCCATCTTCTTGACCCTCGATTTCAGGTGATTTTGAGGCTCCATAGGGATAATTTTAACGTCTGTAATTAAATTTTGACCGACCGTATACTCTCTCCACATACAAAAGTTCTCATATTTTCACCTCAGTCCATCGTTTTGAAAAATTTGAAGGGATGCAATGAATTGCACCACCAGATTTGTGAGGAATGCAATTTGCACTCCTTAATTAATGCTAGAGAAAATGTTGGATTTAGTAGATTATCATAACTAATGGCAACAGCTTGGGCGCTGGATCCCTGATGTGTGTTTATAATTTACTCACAAAATTTGAAGCAGAAATATATGTTTCACTTTTTGCCTTTCCTTTGATACAACCCTAATACAATCAGCATACTTGGTGCAATGTTTACATTGTATTCGTGCAACAATTTTCTGTTCTTGTTGTTTTTCCGGCAGAAATCGTCCCAATCTGTTCTGCACCTCATAGTATCTCCAATATAATTCCAGTTGTTAAAAGTAGCAGCACACTCGTGGCTGTCATGTTTCTTCAAAGAATTGTCAAAAATTGTCTCACGTTTTGTCTGAAAATCGTAAACTCTCACCAAACTGAACCTGTGGTTTTTCAAAAAGCCAATGATGGATAATACAGGGTGTATCAAAAAAAACGGAGTCCTAGTACGATGACATATTTTTCATTGAGCAAAGGAGAAATCTTTTTTTTTTTTTGATTTGTCATCAAGACCGACCCTTTGGGAATGATCAGCTGAACAATTCAATGATCTGTGATCAAGCATGTTAGAACAATAGCTATTCTTCAATTATGAGTGAAATGTGACTTGCGCCAGATTTGGTTTACATCATTCGTCTGCCCTTGAAAGAAAAGAAATACGGTGTACAAATGAAATGTCTTTTATCCACTCTGAATTCATTGACATTTGGAAAACAAAACGGTGTACAATTAAAATGTCTTTTAACTCTGAATTTAACAAAAAGGTGTACAATTCAAATGTCTTTTTAACAGACAATTGAATCTCAATCTTCAACGTGTCCTCCATTTCTCTGGATGCAGGTACCCGCACGTTCATTCATTGCCGCCACGGCCCGTCTGATAAGTGCCTCAGGTTGTCAACTTCTGTTATGATGCGCTGTTCCAGGTCATTGAGATCTGCTGGAGGCGTGATGTACACCCTGGACTTTAGGTAACAGTTAAAAGACATTTTAATTGTACACCGTTTTGTTTTCAAAATGTCAATGAATTCAGAGTGGATAAAAGACATTTCATTTGTACACCGTATTTCTTTTCTTTCAAGGGCAGACGAATGATGTAAACCAAATCTGGCGCAAGTCACATTTCACTCATAATTGAAGAATAGCTATTGTTCTAACATGCTTGATCACAGATCATTGAATTGTTCAGCTGGTCATTCCCAAAGGGTCGGTCTTGATGACAAATCAACAAAAAAAATAGATTTCTCCTTTGCTCAATGAAAAATATGTCATCGTACTAGGACTCCGTTTTTTTTGATACACCCTGTATAACCAACCAGACTGGGCAGGATTTTTATGTAGCCAATCAAACGCTGTTATTTAGCTTATCCAGTTGCAAAAGAATGTCACCAGAAGATGTAAATAGCTTCATGGACAATATGGTGAGAGGATTATTTTCTGAATAAAGATCAGCGATTTTTTCATTGTACAGATAACATTATTTCTATAAATCAGTTTTCGCCTTCTACTGAGCTTAATTGTGCAATCGCGCACCTTAAAAATGGCAGACTGTACTTGCGAATAAATTAAGAAATATATAAAACAGAAGAAGTCCAGCTGCAACAAATGGTCAATTTATGACAATTGGTCATAGCTGAGTCTGCAAAAATATTCATTGCCTGGTGCCATTGATGCAAATAATGTTCTACACAAGAAGAGATGATCATGTTCCGAGTCAGGTGACTGTGATGAACGAGAAGATCATGTTCTCAGATGACCATGATCAAACAAGTAAAAGAATAAGTTAAAGTTGTCAATATCAGGAGCTCATATCTTACATGTGGAGGAGTGAGCCTGTAAAGGGTTGATGGGGAACTGGTCCTGTCGTAGATCCCAGATACACAGCATACCATCCTCCCCACCTGTGGCTACAATATGCTGCTGACCAGGGTGTTTGTCTACACACTGTAAAGGTACTCTATCCTCCCCAGCTCTGTAAACAATAAAACAATGAAATACAGGGCCATCTTTCATGTATGTGTCAGGACACTTTCATGTAAGTGTCAGGACATAAAAGAGAATAATAGTCTGTCTGGATACAACAGTGAGTCTAAACAGGAAACATTTCCGTGATATAAAACCTTTAACAACAGAACCTTACATGAAAGATCAACTTGAATAAATCACATCTATAATGCACTGAATGGAAGTCTGCAATTATGTCATAATTATTACCTGTAATGAGGAAAACACACTTTGCCAAAAGTTCAGACATGTACTCTATTTTGAAGTGTATCAAGAAATGAGAAAAGTGGATTCGCATTTGTTCAAATAGTGCTCCTTTCAATGTTTTAGATATCTCAATTTTGTTTCACTGACAATATACAGTTATATAAAGAGGAGGCAGTTATTCTATACTGGCACAAGATGAGTTCTTACCGTTTCATTTTCACAAAATTCTGGCTCTACCATTATGTACTGATAAATAACATTAAAACTGGCAACTCTTCACTGAACTTACACAGAATATATTTTTGTTGCTTCATCGGTGTTCTGTCGAATGTCAAACAGTTTAAGCTGTCCAGCTGTGTTCACTGTTATCACTTCAGTTTGCCGTAAGAATGCTACACTATTTATTGTACAACTGTCAGCTTTTTCTGAAATAGAAAATCGGATTGTATTACAATAGTTGTTGGGCAAAGTAAATAGAAAGTATGATTGTCACTTGTGGGCTCTCCATGACCAAACCTAGCATGTGGACTGGCGATCATATTAGCTGATGATCCAACAAGTTTGAATGCCTCTGATATAACTTGTCATGAATGAGAGGTCCATCAATTCAAGTACAGATATACAGTTACCTATAGTCCTGACTGGCTGTTTATGTTCCATATGTAGAATGTGAATGCGGCCATCCTCTCCCCCCGTGGCCACCAGCTCATCACCCCGCGGTGCCACACATGTACATGGACAATGTTTGGATTCGTGGTGATGTAAGCCAGACCACTGGTGTGCTAGACTCAAGGTGCGAGAGTTTGGGTGATACCTAAACATGTTGACACTTCCAGTAGATGATGCAGATACTAGCTGCTCCATGTTGACAAACTGAAAACAATAGCATAAGATTAGAAAGGAAGTTGACACAAGATAGTCATCTTGGTTATGGGCAAGGTTTGTCATTATAACATTACCAGAGGAGATGATTCGCTCCAGGGGTCGAAATCTTAACAAATTTCTACCTGTCCCAAGTGATAAATGAATTGTTTTCTACCTGCCAGTGTCTCTTTAATGGATCAACCTGAACAAGGTCACTCACTGTTCATGCTGAAGTGAAGAAATATTTACTGGAGGAATTAAAACCCAGATGCAGTGAGGTTTGTTTCTAGATTTCTAGGTTTGAAATTCAGATAATTTATTCATATCTCTACTCAGATACAATAATAGTTATATAAAACATCAGCCAAAAGTCAAATTTTAACAATTCCTGTTGGTTGATAATTATGCATTGATTCTTTATCCGAACTCATCCAATACAAAAAAGTGCACAGTGCCGTTATAATATCCATGCCTAAGATTACCTCTAAAGACATGACGTCCCCCTCATGACGGACATCACACATTAATTTGGGTTCATTATTTGCCATCCAGGAGACATCCTGTCTTGTCGTCTCCATCCCATTTCCACCTTCCAACTTCCACAGGGATATCTTATTGTCCTAAAACATGAATATAAAGTGGAGGTCAAAATCAGACTTAGATTAATTTATATTGATGATTGAACACACTGAAGAGGTTTGCTCTTGTATAGAGGGCAGGAGATGAAAGTTTCAGGCAGCCTACATGTATGACAAACCTATTAGTCTGGTTAAAATGAGAGACAAAAGCCTCTCTGAACAACAAGTACTATCCAGACTTGCTTCGGACAGCCCTGTATCACAGCTGGCAGTTCCCCAATTAACTGACCATGACATTAGGAAATACAGATAAACTGCCAGAATTAAAAAGATATATATTCCCAGTGCCCGATTTTCAGATATAATCAAAGGATGTCTAGTTCACAAAACATACTGAAGTTCCAGAAAATCAGCTATCTAATGTGTTGGATACAGTGACATCATTGGTGGCTATTCCTCCCTCTGAAAAGCACAATTCTAACACAGAAGTAAATGGAAAAAACTTCCAAAAAGAAACCTTCATCTCTCCATTTAACGCATAACTTGAACAGGTATACTATCTTTCACTTCGCCAAGTTGTGGAAATTTATCTCTCAAGTATGAGTGAAGATTAGTAGGAAAAACGGTGCTATGCTCCATTGTGGCCTAGGTTAAAAATCCCCCAGTTGTGTGGGTAGTCCAATACAATGGGTGACTGACAGCCTGTGTTTTATTATTTGGATGTTCGATTGGGCTGTACAGTCCCATTGGTAACAAAGTCAAATGCAGGACTGAGGTGCAGAAATCTTCCTCCAGAACGACCATTGAAAAATAGCAGATTTTGAGAAAATAAAGAACTGACAAGCACACTCGCCAGTATAAATGAATTCAATGCTCATGTTTCAAGGTACAAAATAACACCACCCACACATCTGAGCCACTCTACAGTGTTCGAATTTAAGAAAAATTTGAACCAGTCCGCCGGACTGATGAGCCAAAAATGTAACCAGTCCGCAAATATTTTTACTAGTCCGTTAATATTAAATAAAGATGATTTGGAAACATTTGTCATCATGAATATTTTGTTCTCTGTGATGGTTGCTACTAAATCAGAAATTAATAATTGTGCATTTCTTGAATTTCTTGAGCGCGTATGAAGATTATCACGAACGACAAACCCCGTCGGCTAGACTTTGACTGCACGTGTCGTCGCGAAACATTGCTTCAACAAACGCCATTTCAAGCAAAAAAAATCAGTAGATTTCTTTCGAAGTTGATGAAGAATACGTTTAAAATTGTCCTGGTAAACATGATCAGGTCGTCTGAAGTGTAATCATGTTGCTGATTTCTCGATTCCCGACCTGAAAGTGGGTACTTTATTTTCTGAAAAGATCGCCAACCTGCTTTGCCATGCTGCAATAAAGTCACACTTTACGGTATGCTGACAGCGCTCGCGCCGCTTTACGGTTGTTGTTGTCGTAAAACGCGGCCGTGGTCGTGATTTCGTTGGAATTTGCTGAATTTTTTTTTAGACTCGCACGATTTATTTAGACTCTGTCGGGTAACCGAAAACAGACATATTTCGTTTTTCATTCTTTACAAATTGTGCGGAGATATCCAGAGAAATAGTTTACACAATGAACTGAGAGCTTTTTTGTTACCAGTCCGACGGACTTGTTGTTCAGTCACTCACATCAGTCCGTTTGATTTTTTACCAGTCTCGGACTGACGGACAGGTGCCAAATTCGAACTCTGCTCTATGTAAAGTTACACGGAGACAACAAACTTTCACATTTTCCAGAGCACCAAAAATCCGTCCAAAAATGGTGTCTAAAGCATTATGGGAAGTAATCACATGATCCCTCGTGTATCATGATGTACACAAACGCACGTGTACAGAAAGGGACCTTTCAAGAATTACCAAAAGCCAGCACAAAAACTTGTGTGTTAGATGGAACATAAACTTGAATGGATGGGCAGGCAGGCATGGTACAAAATGCTTTGTTCTGTAAAGCAATACATTTACATGACAGTGTTGAAGTTGCATGAGCTTTTCAGATAATTTGAGAAGACCCCGTATCTCATCGTATCACATGATTCGTGCCCACGTGTCGGTGTGTGCCTACGTCACTTCCCTTCATGTGCCAAAGTAGAAGGCCGCCTAATTTTTTTACGCTGATCGGACAAGATTTATCTGCCTATATGGCTTAATGAGAGATCGATAGATGCCTGGAATGTGCCATTTTGTGGATCTAAGCTGCACGGATACATTCAAACCAGTCAGTAATCATGTCAATTAATTACTGCGTCACAATTTGATAATTTTCGAGGTCCGAAGCTCTGCCTCTTGAAACAAGATGGCAGCCTATTTGACTGTGATACGAACATGGCAGACATCAACATATTAAAGGAGGATGTATTCCAGTCACATTATATTAGACTATTGTGTGGGAAGCTATTACGGCACTGTAATTGACAGAACAGCCAATATTTTCTTTAGAGCCACTGGTACTTCCGTTGTACCTAAGAGAAATGTTCCCGCGCTCTCATTTACACGAGTTGTCCGGGGGAATAGTGAGGCCGAAAATTGCAACCTTTGCATGTCAGCTTTCAAGTTGTAGGCACTTTGTGGTAACATCGTAGAAGCAGTAACTTATGGTTACTTCATGGTAACTTTATCATTACATTGTGGTTACTTTGTGAAACTTTGAAAATTAAAAAGATTAATAGCAGGTGCAAAGTTGTTTGAGTGATGTATTTCAAAGGAAAAAGATTTCTGGCAAAAAGCGGCTAGGTACAAATCATCAAAATTAAGTATTGTTCATATATTTTGTGATGCTTAAATATCGACAGTGGATATATGTGGTTACTTTGTTATCCCTGTGGTACTTTGTGGTAATTAGTTACAACGCTGACAATACGTATGCAGGGGAGATAACTCCTCAAAATACACACTAAGACTGGGACACGGTAAACAAATGATACACGGGAACAGACGGCCAGTTATGTTTCAAACTTGGATTAGATCTACAAAAAACAGAGCAACATGTCGGTACCACACGGAACCACCATTATCAGGCGTAACTGCTAATTTCTGCCCCTTTTGGGGGGAAAACTGTTGAGTGTTGTTGTTGTTGTTGATTCCCGGTATCAATTTCTAGTTAGGATAATCCAATACTTTCCAATTTACTGACTTCGTCGTCCCAGCTTCCTGTGGCAAACGTCTGTGAATGCTGCAACGACTCTTTTGCTGTCGGTCGCCATCTAATTTTGCTTATCTTCTGAGAAACAAACTTCAAGTTGACATCCGCCATTTTCAAGATTTGCACATGGCGGGAACATCCGGGCTGTGAAGCCATAGATAAAATTTACCTTCGTTTATTTGAGAGGGTCGAGTAATAGGGGAGCAAACTCCATCGATGAGATGCTGAAGATGGGAGATGGCTGGTCAATGTACGAACACGATGTTTAGGCAAAGACGGACAGGTCTAATTACATCAAAATTATTGCAAATATTCACAAATATAACAGTTGGAAGTATAACAAAAACGGGAGTCTGGTCGGTTATAGTGACATCATCAGTAGAAGAGAAAATGCAGTGTCGCTCGAATGCGTACCCGGCCTGAGACATGAGTACGGTAGAGCAGAATCTCCACATACAGGAACATACAGCAGGAAAGGAAACGTGGAATCTGGTCGAATCGTGTGGTAGCGTCGTGCCATGAAATGAGGTGTAAATGAGGTGTGAACTTTGGCCTGAGTTGGTTGGTTGGTTGTTTGAAGTTTAACGTCGCACCTAACCGTATTGGTCACACGGCGACGATGACCCAAACAAACATACCCTAGCAAAACCCTAACCCTAACAAAAACCTAACCAAAACTAAAAAAAAAAATTGAATTTCGAATTTTGAAAATTAGGCTCTACAGACACTGGTGATCACAATGGATCGTCAGAGAGTCTAATTTGTTTGGTACTTTAATCTACCTCCTGTGCCAGACAAACATGCCTGGTACAAACCATGTTGTTCTAAGCTGGAGGGCCCTTTGGCCTGGGAGTTGTGGTGGATCTTGGACCTGAGATATGGGTCGCATTGGACCACTTGGAGTGTAGGATTCACCTGATGGTTATTAGTGACACCATCAGTAGTAGAGTAAATGCAGTGTCGCTCGGAAGCGCATCTGAGACATGCCTACCTATATATCCATATTCCTGTACACTGATCCTTGATCCTTGATCTGAGTGTCGACACGGATAACGCTATGTATCAACTAATAACCACCTCTGTATTAACTCCCTCTACCACTGGTCTATGGTGGCGGGTATATGGAGGATAATGGGCTCACGCTGTGGAATACGACTGAAGGAATCCCAAGGCCGTGGTGTGACACGTTGAGGTCATGGCCTGCTTGCGTACTTTGGAAGTAGTAGAGAAAGGGCATTTTCGCTTGGGCACAGGCATGTTTAGGTGATATGGGAGCTGGGAATTCTATAGAACGCTCGTGGTGTAACCTTAGGACGGCGTCATCGGGGCGCTCTCAATGCATATTAACAGACTCTACAGTGTGTTGGTGTGTCTTGGTTATTATAATATGTTCTATTATATGTATCTCTGATGTGTTGTATTGACTGTATGACGAGCCACTGATGACCGTGTTGTTGTCAATAAGTTTATCTTATCTTATAATAGTGTGCGGACGCGGACAACAGGGTACGCATCTTGGGAGGTTATAAAAGTCCCACATCTGGGCCACCTGTTCATTTGTGAGCATCACGAGCATTGATGCAGCTCTACACCAGGGCACTTCATCATGACGTAGCATCTCGTACGTGCTTTTCTCAGCCTTGTTCTCGAGGTTCTGCTACACGTGTATGGTCGAGATCATCGCAAACATCGAGCATTCATGCGTGCAATAGTGAACCGACACTAGTGTATAGGACTGTAGCCATATCTCAAGGGCTCACTCTGTACTTTCTCTACTACTGATGACGTCACCAGTGACGTCACAGATGGCGTGGACATTCCGCAAGTCGTATTCTACACAAGAGCTCCTCACCCCACATGGTATATTTGGAACATGGATGGTCCGCCTCGACCGCAAACTCTCACCTCAAATGACCGCTTTCTATACTACTGCCATTTTGCGCATGCGCAGAATGATGAACGCTACCAAAATAAGAAATATAATAATAAAAAAAATTCAAAGTAATAATTCTGAGAGCTTCAAAATAAGACCTCACACGGCCCACGCGGACCACTATGGGTCCATAGTAGTATAGAGAAGACGGATAAAGTCACATTTTCCAGGGAGGTAACTCTTGGTGCCCTTGATTCCAGGTTAAAGTATAGAAAGCGGCCATTCACGGCCTTTGACCTCTGAGGCCGCGTGGAGGTCAAGGCCGCTATAGTTCCAATAGGGGGCGTCCCGTCTTTGACCTCGAACTCCTCCGCGGTGATGCGGTCTGGCGGTGATGCGGTCTCGGGTAGAAGCCTCCGCGGACAGAAAGTAGTCCACAGACTTCAAATACGCTGCATGGACCGATTGGGTCGAGTGAAGCTCTCTTCAGTCATGTCATGGGTGTTTTCACAGAATAAATAAATAAATAAATAAAAAACGGAACACGAACTTTACCCCTACAATATACAATATACGGGGAAATGCCTGTATGAGTATAGCTCCATACTGGCTATATGGGGGGAGGGGTGGTCATTTTTTTCGTTGGCCTGATGGAGTCGTATGAGGTATCTATGTGAAGCATATGTGAGGGGGCATCCGCCTGGACTAGTGTGTCGGCCGTTGTCAACATTCTGCGCATGCGCAGACAGGGAATTGTGGGAAAAGTGTATGGAAATAGACGTTTTGGGGCAACCTCCCCACAGCGCATGCTCCATTTCGCAGGCTCCATTACCATCCCTGCCACCAATAGCGGAAGTTGACCTTTACTACGTTGCTATGACGTATAGGGGAAACCAACCAACGCACGGTTCAGTTTGAATCCGTCCGAACAACTCCTTTAGTGTTGCACATGAGCGAACTACTTTTCATATGCTCTGTCCAGATAAACAGGGAAAATTATCTCCAGACAATTTTTTTTAACGCTAGGTCAAAGAGGTATTATGCAGACTTGAAAAGTAATCGAAAAGTTCGGTAAACATCTATTTTACTATATATGATGTCACTTCCGGCGATGTGCGCGAAGGCCCCGAATCCGGTCCAAAAATCTGGCTGGTGGCTGGGGTGTTATTAGACCCCCAGCGAGGTGGTTGGTTTTGGGGTCTAGGTGAGTCCCTAGTGAGCCGATGGGGTCGAGTGAGGTATCGTTGTGAAGCATATGTGAGGGAGCATCCTATGGGCTGGGTGTGGGGTTGGAATATCGTCATTCTGTGCATGCGCGGTAGACAAAGGGCATGGAAATAGACGTTTTGGGGTCTAGATGGGCCCTTAGTGGACCGATGGGGTCGAGTGAGGTATCAATGTGAAGCATATGTGAGGGGGCATCCGACTGGGTGGATGTGGGGTAGGAATGTCGTCAATCTGCGCATGCGCAGTAGACAAAGGGTATGGAAATATACGTTTTGGGATCTAGGTGAGCCACTAATGAGCCGATGGAGTCGTATGAAGTATCAATGTGAAGCATATGTAAGGGGGCATCCGCCTGGACTAGTGTGTCGGCTGTTGTCAACATTCTGCGCATGCGCAGACAGCGAATTGTGGGAAAAGTGTATGGAAATAGACGTTTTGGGGTCTAGGTGAGTCCCTAGTGGGCCGATGGGGTCGAGTGAGGTATCGTTGTGAAGGATACGTGAGGAGGCATCCGCCTGGACTAGTGTGTCAGCCGTTTTCGACATTCTGCGCATGCGCAGACAGGGAATTGTGGGGAAAATGCATTGGAAGGAATGTTTTGGGGTCTAGGTGAGTCACTAATGGGCCGATGGAGTCGTATGAAGTATCAATGTGAAGCATATGTGAGGGGGCATCCGCCTGGACTAGTGTGTCGGCCGTTGTCAACATTCTGCGCATGCGCAGACAGGGAATTGTGGGAAAAGTGCATTGGAAGGAACGTTTTGGGGTCTAGGTGAGCCATTAATGGGCCGATGGGGTCGAGTGAGGTATCGTTGTGAAGGATACATGAGGAGTCATCCGCCTGGACTAGTGTGACGTGGCACTGACGTCATTCTGCGCATGCACAGTATACAAAGTGTATGGAAATAGACGTTTTGGGGTCTAGGTGGGCCACTCGTGGTCCGATGGAGTCGAGTGAGGTATCAATGTGAAGCATTCGTGAAGGAGCATCCGCCTGGACAAGTGTGTCGTTCGTTTTGAACATTCTGCGCATGCGCAGACAGGGAATTGTGGGAAAAGGGAATGGAAATAGACGTTTTGGGGTTTAGGTTGGCCACTATTGGTCCGATAGTCAAGTGAGGTATCAATGTGAAGCACACGTGAGGGAGCATCCGACTGGGTGGTTGTGGGGTAGAAATATCGTCATTCTGCGCATGCGCAGGCAGGCCGTAGTAAGAAAATATACATTTTGGGGCCGATATGGACCACTAGTGGTCCAAATGGGTTGTGGGAGGTGTCAAAGTGAATCTTTTGTGAGGTAGAGTCAGAATGGCGTGTTTTTTATTGCAAGTCCCGTCAATCTGCTCGTGCGCAATTGGGTGTAGTAAGTGAAGTGGTCATTTTGGGGCAGTGAAGGAAGGTATTTGGTGTAGAAATGGACCATCCTTGGTCCGAATTCGTCGTGTGGGGTGTCATCTTGTAGTTCTCGTGGTGCAGACCATCATTTGAGGAATGTTTACGCCATCTGTGACGTCATTGATGACGTCATCAGTAGGAGTAGTAGCGAAAGCGGGCATTTTGGGGCAGTGAAGGGAGGTGTTTGGTGTAGAGATGGACCACTATTGATCCGAATGTGTCGTGGGATGTGTCATCTTGTAGCCTTTGGAATGGAGACCACGATTTGAGGGATGGCCACAGCATCTGTGACGTCATTGGTGACGTCATCAGTACGAGTAGTAGCGAAAGTGGCATTTTAAAGCAGTCGAGGAAGGTATTTGGGGTAGAGATGGAACATCCTTGATTCGGATGCGTCCTGTGGGGTGTCAAAGTGAAGCTCTCGAGATGTAGACCACGACTTGAGGCATGTCCATGTCATCTGTAACGCCAATGGTGACGTCATCAGTAGGATTTTGAGTAGTAGCGAAAGTGGGCATTTTGGGGGAGTGAAGGAAAGTGTTTGGGTAGACAGGGACCATCCTTGGTCCGAATGTATCGGTTGGGGTGTTATCTTGTTGTTCTCTGCATGTAGACGCATCTACACACTTGGTGGTCGCATTGTGCATGAATACTACATATGACATGATACTGTGAACTATAACTGTAAAACTTCAGGATGGTCGAGTGGTCTAAGGCGCCAGTCTCAAGTGCTGGTCTGCACATGCAGGGCTTGGATTCGAATCCTACTCCTGACACATGAGTTGTTTACTTGATACTTCTGATACAATAGTTAAAACTATAAACCTATAACTGTAAAGTCAGGATGGCCGAGTGGTCTAAGGCGCCAGTCCTAAGTGCTGGTCTGCGCAATGCAGGGCGTGGGTTCGAATCCTACTCATGACACTCAGTTTTTTGTATATACATCTTTTGTATTATACCATATCTGTCCTGTATTACACAATAGATGTCCTGTATTATACCATATCTGCGCTGTATTGTACCATATCTGTCATGTATTATACAATATCTGTCCTGTGTTATACCATATCTGGCCTGTATTGTACCATATATGTCCTGTATTTTACAATATATGTTCTGTATTATACCAAATCTGTGCTGTGTTATACAAAATCTGTGCTATATTATACAGTATCTGTCCTGTATTATACCAAATACGCGCTGTATTATACCATATCTGTCCAGAATTATACCATATATGTCCTGTATTATACAATATATGTTCTGTAATATACAATATTTGCCCTCTATTGTACCATATCTGTGCTGTATTATACCATATCTGTCCTGAATTACCATATCTGTGATGTAGTATACAATATATGTTCTGTATTATACAATATTTGCCCTCTATTATACCATATCTGTGCTGTATTATACCATATCTGTCCTGAATTATACCATATCTGTGCTGTATTATAAAATATCTCTCCTGTATTATACAATATATGTTCTGTATTATACCAAATCTGTGCTGTATTATAGAGTATCTGTTCTGTATTATACCAAATCTGTGCTGTGTTATACCATATCTGTTCTGTATTGTACAATCGGATAGCGGTGGTCGTGAATAACAACAAGTTCAGCAATGTTCATACAGTTTATTATCCCCAATGTTACATCACACCCAGGCTGGGGGAGCCGCCCTGAGTATGTTCACAGCAAACAAATTGAAATATTAAACACCATGTTTTATTATTTAACGCACCGTCACATTAGGTACAAGTGTTTACTGAGCTCAGGTCAACGATCAGCATGTAGAAATATAGAGTATGTACGGCATGTTATGGTATTCATCAGTGCACGGGTGGCGCGTTCAACCGATGGGGCGGTCGGTCAGCTTGGTAACGAAAAACCACCCTCTCCACTATCCACTTGGTGTTGGGGCGTTGTTGTTGGGCCCATTCCAAAGGATCCACGGTGTCCAGTTTCTCCAGCATCGTCTCTAGCGACACCCGGTTAATGATGGTAAACGGTTGGTCAAATACCAGGATGTTACTGCTCGGGTAAAAATATCGCACTTAGTCTGTATTCTTATGCTGCAGCACATAAGCAAACGCCAGATTCAACTTGAAGGCCGTAGCTTGGTCAATGAAGATGGCTTCCACGTAGCTGCGTAGAGGGGTGAGGTCGGTCTGTCGGAAATTGTAGATATCTTGAATAGGGCGATGACGGTGGAAACAGTGCCGGATCATGGGCCAATGGCGCCGATAGATGTCACTCACTGGATGGTCTTCGTGTAACATATCACTAGAAACATTTATGGGTTCGTCCTCAAAGTGTACTTTGCCATTCACGTCGTACAAAATCTGGCCCAAGGTCTTGTCGTCGGAATTTGACTGTTGAATTAGGGCGACATCATCATCATCGGCCCTCGTGCGATGGGTGGGAGTTCCCGCTGTCTCGATACTGGTGCCTACGGGCTCCTCTACCTGCAAACGTGGCTGCAGAACAGGGTGTCGTGTGCGTTGGTGTCGCAGCAATTGACTGGTCAGTTTGAAAAGCCGACCACATTCTTCGCATGGACGCTTGGGTGGCCCATGAATTGAACGTTCATGGCGCTGTAAATGATCCGGGCGCTGAAACGACAGTGTACATATCGTACAGCTATACCGGGCGGTTCCGTCGGGCTTGGTAGCGTCATGGCGGCGCAAGTCGTGCAGACGAGTGAATGATTTTGAGCACGTAGTACAAGTGAACATCTTGGTGGTTGACAGAGTGTCTGATGAAACGGCCAGGCCGCTTCCCTTTTATAGCACGCTAGCTGGTGATCTATTTTTAGCACACTCGGTTCAAGTACCTCCAAGTCGAGGACCGAGATGTACTGGTGTACGACTGAGCCGCATTGCGCGCGTGTGTGTGCGTGGTTGACCACGCACAATGTCGAATTACGCTCTCTCCGAAAACTTCCTCTCATCGCATCAATATGCTCAGACCCATTCAATATAAACACAACCAAGAGACATCAACAACAACAGGCACATTGCGTAATACACGTTTTATCATCCTCACTCACACAGACACGTCGGCGCCAGACTAGGTGTTCACGGTTTGGCACGATGCCAGCTGGCACGGTGCCAAACCGTGACATCAGCGAAGATTTTTTCCTTCGCTGAGCAGGGGAGCCAGGTGTACGGCACGAGAGCCCACTCACACAGACACGTAGGCGCCAGACCAGGTGTTCACGGTTTGGCACGATACCAGCTCAATATTTGTTATGTATTATACAATGATGAGAGACACAAGTTCGTTCCTATATTTCCAGACACCAACACCAACACTGCCACCACCATCTCTGATGACCCATATTGAACGGAAGTGATCTTCGACCCATGCGTGCCATTATTATTCGGTATTCTGTAAGAGCATTTGGACACCTGTTGACCTCAATAATTTGCATATGACCTCCGTGAGATCACTTCCGCTTCCGTTCACGTGACCGGATACTGACCTTTGATCCCTGCGCGCGCTAACAATACCGGATAAAAATTGCGCGCGCAGGGGTCAAAGGTCAGTTCCGCTCACGTGAACGGAAGCGGAAGTGATCTCACAGAGGTCATATGCAAATTATTGAGGTCAACAGGTGTCCAAATGCTCTTGCAGAATACCGGATAATAATGGCACGCATGGGTCAAAGGTCACTTCCGTTCAATATGGGTCATCAGAGATACTCATGTTGGTGGTGGTGTGGTGGTGGCAGTGTTGGTGTTGGTGTCTGGAAATATAGGAATGAACATGTGTCCCTCATCATTGTATAATACATGACAAATATTGAGCTGGCATCGTGCCAAACCGTGAACACCTGGTCTGGCGCCTACGTGTCTGTGTGAGTGGGCTCTCGTGCCGTACACCTGGCTCCCCTGCTCCGCGAAGGAAAAATTCTTCGCTGATGTCACGGTTTGGCACCATGGCAGCTGCCATCGTGCCAAACCGTGAACACCTGGTCTGGCGCGTACGTGTCTGTGTGAGTGAGGATGATAAAACGTGTATTACGCAATGTGCCTGTTGTTGTTGATGTCTCTTGGTTGTGTTTATATTGAATGGGTCTGAGCATATTGATGCGATGAGAGGAAGTTTTCGGAGAGGGCGTAATTCGACATTGTGCGCGGACAAACACACACACACACACCCGCGCAATGCGGCTCAGTCGTACACCAGTACATCTCGGTCCTCGACTTGGAGGTACTTGAACTGGGTGTGCTAAAAATAGATCACCAGCTAGCGTGCTATTAAAGGGAAGCGGCCTGGCCGTTTCATCAGACACTCTGTCAACCACCAAGATGTTCACTTGTGCTACGTGCTCAAAATCATTCACTCGTCTGCACGACTTGCGCCGCCATGACGCTACCAAGCACGACGGAACCGCCCGGTATAGCTGTACGATATGTACACTGTCGTTTCAGCGCCCGGATCATTTACAGCGCCATGAACGTTCAAATCATGGGCCACCCAAGTGTCCATGCGAAGAATGTGGTCGGCTTTTCAAACTGACCAGTCAGTTGAGTCACCAAAATTGCGCGCAGGGGTCAACGGTCAGTTCCGGTCACGTGAACGGAAGCGGAAGTGATCTCACAGAGGTCATATGCAAATTATTGAGGTCAATAGGTGTCCAAATGCTCTTGCAGAATACCGGGTAATAATGGCACGCATGGGTCAAAGGTCACTTCCGTTCAATATGGGTCATCAGAGATACTCATGTTGGTGGTGGTCTGATGGTGGCAGTGTTGGTGTTGGTGTCTGGAAATATAGGAATGAACATGTGTCCCTCATCATTGTATAATACATGACAAATATTGATCTGGCATCGTGCCAAACCGTGAACACCTGGTCTGGTGCGTACGTGTCTGTGTGAGTGAGGATGATAAAACGTGTATTACGCAATGTGCCTGTTGTTGTTGATGTCTCTTGTTTGTGTTTATATTGAATGGGTCTGAGCATATTGATGCGATGAGAGGAAGTTTTCGGAGAGAGCGTAATTCGACATTGTGCGCGGACAAACACACACACACACACGCGCGCAATGCGGCTCAGTCGTACACCAGTACATCTCGGTCCTCGACTTGGAGGTACTTGAACTGAGTGTGCTAAAAATAGATCACCAGCTAGCGTGCTATTAAAGGGAAGCGGCCTGGCCGTTTCATCAGACACTCTGTCAACCACCAAGATTTTCACTTGTACTACGTGCTCAAAATCATTCACTCGTCTGCACGACTTGCGCCGCCATGAGGCTACCAAGCACGACGAAACCGCCCGGTATAGCTGTACGATATGTACACTGTCGTTTCAGCGCCCGGATCATTTACAGCGCCATGAACGTTCAAATCATGGGCCACCCAAGCGTCCATGCGAAGAATGTGGTCGGCTTTTCAAACTGACCAGTCAGCTGAGTCACCAAAATTGCGCGCAGGGGTCAACGGTCAGTTCCGGTCACGTGAACGGAAGCGGAAGTGATCTCACAGAGGTCATATGCAAATTATTGAGGTCAACAGGTGTCCAAATGCTCTTGCAGAATACCGGATAATAATGGCACGCATGGGTCAAAGGTCACTTCCGTTCAATATGGGTCATCAGAGATACTCATGTTGGTGGTGGTCTGGTGATGGCAGTGTTGGTGTTGGTGTCTGGAAATATAGGAATGAACATGTGTCCCTCATCATTGTATAATACATGACAAATATTGAGCTGGCATCGTGCCAAACCGTGAACACCTGGTCTGGCGCGTACGTGTCTGTGTGAGTGAGGATGATAAAACGTGCATTACGCAATGTGCCTGTTGTTGTTGATGTCTCTTGATTCTGTTTATATTGAATGGGTCTGAGCATATTGATGCGATGAGAGGAAGTTTTCGGAGAGAGCGTAATTCGACATTGTGCGCGGACAAACACACACACACACACGCGCAATGCGGCTCAGTCGTACACCACTACATCTCGGTCCTCGACTTGGAGGTACTTGAACTGAGTGTGCTAAAAACAGATCACTAGCTAGCGTGCTATTAAAGGGAAGCGGCCTGGCCGTTTCATCAGACACTCTGTCAACCACCAAGATGTTCACTTGTACTACGTGCTCAAAATCATTCACTCGTCTGCACGACTTGCGCCGCCATGAGGCTACCAAGCACGACGGAACCGCCCGGTATAGCTGTGCGATATGTACACTGTCGTTTCAGCGCCCGGATCATTTACAGCGCCATGAACGTTCAATTCATGGGCCACCCAAGCGTCCATGCGAAGAATGTGGTCGGCTTTTCAAACTGACCAGTCAGTTGAGTCACCAAAATTGCGCGCAGGGGTCAACGGTCAGTTCCGGTTACGTGAACGGAAGCGGAAGTGATCTCACAGAGGTCATATGCAAATTATTGACGTCAATAGGTGTCCAAATGCTCTTGCAGAATACCGGATAATAATGGCACGCATGGGTCAAAGGTCACTTCCGTTCAATATGGGTCATCAGAGATACTCATGTTGGTGGTGGTGTGGTGGTGGCAGTGTTGGTGTTGGTGTCTGGAAATATAGGAATGAACATGTGTCCCTCATCATTGTATAATACATGACAAATATTGAGCTGGCATCGTGCCAAACCGTGAACACCTGGTCTGGCGCCTACGTGTCTGTGTGAGTGGGCTCTCGTGCCGTACACCTGGCTCCCCTGCTCCGCGAAGGAAAAATTCTTCGCTGATGTCACGGTTTGGCACCGTGCCAGCTGACATCGTGCCAAACCGTAAACACCTGGTCTGGCGCCGACGTGTCTGTGTGAGTGAGGATGATAAAACGTGTATTACGCAATGTGCCTGTTGTTGTTGATGTCTCTTGTTTGTGTTTATATTGAATGGGTCTGAGCATATTGATGCGATGAGAGGAAGTTTTCGGAGAGAGCGTAATTCGACATTGTGCGCGGACAAACACACACACACACGCGCGCAATGCGGCTCAGTCGTACACCAGTACATCTCGGTCCTCGACTTGGAGGTACTTGAACTGAGTGTGCTAAAAACAGATCACCAGCTAGCGTGCTATTAAAGGGAAGCGGCCTGGCCGTTTCATCAGACACTCTGTCAACCACCAAGATGTTCACTTGTACTACGTGCTCAAAATCATTCACTCGTCTGCACGACTTGCGCCGCCATGAGGCTACCAAGCACGACGGAACCGCCCGGTATAGCTGTGCGATATGTACACTGTCGTTTCAGCGCCCGGATCATTTACAGCGCCATGAACGTTCAATTCATGGGCCACCCAAGCGTCCATGCGAAGAATGTGGTCGGCTTTTCAAACTGACCAGTCAGTTGCTGCGACACCAACGCACACGACACCCTGTTCTGCAGCCACGTTTGCAGGTAGAGGAGCCCGTAGGCACCAGTATCGAGACAGCGGGAACTCCCACCCATCGCACGAGGGCCGATGATGATGATGTCGCCCTAATTCAACAGTCAAATTCCGACGACAAGACCTTGGGCCAGATTTTGTACGACGTGAATTGCAAAGTACACTTCGAGGACGAACCCATAAATGTTCCTAGTGATATGTTACACGAAGACCATCCAGTGAGTGACATCTATCGGCGCCATTGGCCCATGATCCGGCACTGTTTCCACCGTCATCGCCCTATTCAAGATATCTACAATTTCCGACTGACCGACCTCACCCGTCTACGCAGCTACGTGGAAGCCATCTTCATTGACCAAGCTACGGCCTTCAAGTTGAATCTGGCGTTTGCTTATGTGCTGCAGCATAAGAATACAGACCAAGTCCGATATTTTTACCTGAGCAGTAACATCCTGGTATTTGACCAACCGTTTACCATCATTAACCGGGCGTCGCTAGAGACGATGCTGGAGAAACTGGACACCGTGGATCCTTTGGAATGGGCCCAACAACAACAACGCCCCAACACCAAGTGGATAGTGGAGAGGGTGATTTTTCGTTACCAAGCTGACCGACCGCCCCATCGGTTGAACGCGTCACCCGTGCACTGATGAATACCATAACATGCCGTACATACTCTATATTTCTACATGCTGGTCGTTGACCTGAGCTCAGTAAACACTTGTACCTAATGTGACGGTGCGTTAAATAATAAAACATGGTGTTTAATATTTCAATTTGTTTGCTGTGAACATACTCAGGGCGGCTCCCCCAGCCTGGGTGTGATGTAACATTGGGGATAATAAACTGGATGAACATTGCTGAACTTGTTGTTATTCACGACCACCGCTATCCGATTGTACAATACAGAACAAATATGATATAACACAGCACAGATTTGGTATAATACAGAACAGATACTCTATAATACAGCACAGATTTGGTATAATACAGAACATATATTGTATAATACAGGAGAGATATTTTATAATACAGCACAGATATGGTATAATTCAGGACAGATATGGTATAATACAGCACAGATATGGTATAATAGAGGGCAAATATTGTATAATACAGAACATATATTGTATAATACATCACAGATATGGTAATTCAGGACAGATATGGTATAATACAGCACAGATATGGTACAATAGAGGGCAAATATTGTATATTACAGAACATATATTGTATAATACAGGACATATATGGTACAATTCAGGACAGATATGGTATAATACAGCGCGTATTTGGTATAATACAGGACAGATACTGTATAATATAGCACAGATTTTGTATAACACAGCACAGATTTGGTATAATACAGAACATATTTTGTAAAATACAGGACATATATGGTACAATACAGGCCAGATATGGTATAACACAGGACAGATATTGTATAATACATGACAGATATGGTATAATACAGCGCAGATATGGTATAATACAGGACATCTATTGTGTAATACAGGACAGATATGGTATAATACAAAATATGTATATACAAAAAACTCATGTGTCAGGAGTAGGATTCGAACCCACGCCCTGCATTGCGCAGACCAGCACTTAGGACTGGCGCCTTAGACCACTCTGCCATCCTGACTTTACAGTTATAGGTTTATAGTTTTAACTATTGTATCCGAAGTATCAAGTAAACAACTCATGTGTCAGGAGTAGGATTCGAACCCAAGCCCTGCATGTGCAGACCAGCACTTGAGACTGGCGCCTTAGCCCACTCGACCATCCTGAAGTTTTACAGTTATAGTTCACAGTATCAAGTCATATGTAGTATTCATGCACAATGCGACCACCAAGTGTGTAGATGCGTCTACATGCAGAGAACAACAAGATAACACCCCAAACGATACATTCGGACCAAGGATGGTCACTGTCTACCCAAACACCTTCCTTCACTCCCCCAAAATGCCCGCTTTCGCTACTACTCGAAATCCTACTGATGACCTCACCATTCACGTTACAGATGACATGGACATGCCTCAAGTCGTGGTCTACACCTGGAGAGCTTCACTTTGACACCCCACAGGACGCATCCGAACCAAGGATGTTCCATCTCTACCCCAAATACCTTCCTCGACTGCTTTAAAATGCCACTTTCGCTACTACTCGTACTGATGACGTCACCAATGACGTCACAGATGCTGTGGACATCCCTCAAATCGTGGTCTCCATTCCAAAGACTACAAGATGACACATCCCACGACACATTCGGACCAATAGTGGTCCATCTCTACACCAAACACCTCCCTTCACTGCCCCAAAATGCCCGCTTTCGCTACTACTCCTACTGATGACGTCACCAATGACGTCACAGATGACGTAAACATTCCTCAAATGATGGTCTGCACCACGTGAACTACAAGATGACACCCCACACGACGCATTCGGACCAAGAATGGTCCATTTCTACACCAAATACCTTCCTTCACTGCCCCAAAATGACCACTTTACTTACTACACCCAACTGCGCACGAGCAGATTGACGGGACTTGCAATAAAAAACACGCCATTCTGACTCTACCCCACAAAAGATTCACTTTGACACCTCCCACAACTGATTTGGACCACTAGTGGTCCATATCGGCCCCAAAATGTCTATTTTCTTACTACGGCCTGCCTGCGCATGCGCAGAATGACGATATTCCCACCCCACTACCACCCAGTCGGATGCTCCCTCGCGTGTGCTTCACATTGATACCTCACTTGACTCTATCGGACCAATAGTGGCCCACCTAAACCCCAAAACGTCTATTTCCATTCCCTTTTCCCACAATTCCCTGTCTGCGCATGCGCAGAATGTTCAAAACGAACGACACACTTGTCCAGGCGGATGCTCCTTCACGAATGCTTCACATTGATACCTCACTCGACTCCATCGGACCACGAGTGGCCCACCTAGACCCCAAAACGTCTATTTCCATACCCTTTTCCCACAATTCCCTGTCTGCGCATGCGTAGAATGTTGAAAACGAACGACACACTAGTCCAGGCGGATGACTCCTCATGTATCCTTCACAACGATACCTCACTCGACCCCATCGGCCCATTAATGGCTCACCTAGATCCCAAAACGTTCCTTCCAATGCACTTTTCCCACAATTCCCTGTCTGCGCATGCGCAAATGTTTACAACGGCCGACACACTAGTCCAGGCGGATGCCCCCTCGCATATGCTTCACATTGATACCTCATACGACTCCATCGGCCCATTAGTGGCTCACCTAGACCCCAAAACATTCCTTCCAATGCATTTTTCCCACAATTCCCTGTCTGCGCATGCGCAGAATGTCGAAAACGGCTGACACACTAGTCCAGGCGGATGCCTCCTCACGTATCCTTCACAACGATACCTCACTCGACCTCATCGGCCCACTAGGGACTCACCTAGACCCCAAAACGTCTATTTCCATACACTTTCCCCACAATTCCCTGTCTGCGCATGCGCAGAATGCTGACAACAGCCGACACACTAGTCCAGGCGGATGCCCCCTCACATATGCTTCACATTGATACTTCATACGACTCCATCGGCTCATTAGTGGCTCACCTAGATCCCAAAACGTATATTTCCATACCCTTTGTCTACTGCGCATGCGCAGATTGACGATATTCCTACGCCACATCCACCCAGTCGGATGCCCCCTCACATATGCTTCACATTGATACCTCACTCGACCCCAGCGGTCCACTAAGGGCCCATCTAGATCCCAAAACGTCTATTTCCATGCCCTTTGTGTACCGCGCATGCGCAGAATGACGATATTCCAACCCCACGCACAGCCCATAGGATGCTCCCTCACATATGCTTCACAACGATACCTCACTCGACCCCATCGGCTCACTAGGGACTCACCTAGACCCCAAAACGTCTATTTCCATACACTTTTCCCACAATTCCCTGTCTGCGCATGCGCAGGAATGCCGAGAACAGCCGAGCACACTAGTCAGGCGGATGCCCCCTCACATATGCTTCACATTGATACTTCATACGACTCCATCGGGTTCATTAGTGGCTCACCTAGATCCCAAACCGTATATTTCTATACACTTTGTCTACTGCGCATGCGCAGAATGATGATATTCCTACCCACCTCCACCCAGTCGGATGCCCCCTCACATATGCTTCACATTGATAGGGGTAAAGTCCGTGTTCCATTTTTTATATATTTATTTATTTATTCTGTGAAAACAATCGGTCCATGCAGCGTATTTGAAGTCTGTGGACTACTTTCTGTCTGCGGAGGCTTCTACCCGGGACCGCATCACCGCCAGACCGCATCACCGCGGAGGAGTTCGAGGTCAAAGACGGGACGCCACCTGTTGGAACTATAGCGGCCTTGACCTCCACGCGGCCTCAGAGGTCAAAGGCCGTGAATGGCCGCTTCCTATACTTTAACCTGGAATCAAGGGCACCAAGAGTCACCTCCCTGGAAAATGTGACTTTATCCGTCTTCTCTATACTACTGTCCATCTTTGTCCCAAAACGTCCATTCAAATGCCACCTTTCTATACTACATCCCAACTGCGCATGCGCAGATTGACGCGACTTTCAATATAAAAAAAACACCCCAGTCTAACTCTACCACACGAAAGCTTCAATAGGATAACCCAACCGGTCCATTTGGACCAAGGATCGTCCCTAGATTGCCCGAACATATCATTGCCCACGCTCAAAATGCCCTCTATCGTTACTACTGCTCAACTGCTCATGCGTAACATGATGCGACTTCCAACAAAAATCATTCCAGTCGTCGTCTACATGCAAAGGGTACAAGATAGATAAGATAAGATACATACAACAACACAGTCATCACTGGCTGGTCATAGAGTCAATACAACACATATACATACATTTGGAGATACATATAATAGAACATTTTAAAATAACCAAGACACTGAATTTTTCGCATTGATTAATAAATATAACTGTATGAACAAGTATTGATTCGGAACGAGAGTTGAATTGGAAACAGAATTTAGTTTTGTTACTGAGTCTATTAAAAGAAGAATAACGTTTGAGTATTTGATTATAGAAAGTATTTCTAACATTAAGATATTTTGGACAGTCAAAAAGGAAATGGGATTCATCCTCGATTGAATTTGAGCAACATTGCTTACATACCCTATCAGTGTGTTGTTTATTGACATACCGCCGTGTTTCGATTTCCAATGTATGGGCAGAGATTCTGTATTTACAGATTCTACTTCTCAAAGACCGTCATGTAGTAAATCAATATAACTAGCACGAGTAAAATGGGATGTTTAAGAAGATAAGTAGTATACAAAGAGTATTTGAAGGTCTTTTGACCTCAGAAATTTGCATATGACCTCTGTGACGTCACGCGCCAGCCAATCAGAAGCGAGTATTGTGTCACATGGGGTCATGTGTGGTGGATGGGTGGGAGGTGGGTTTAAGATGGCGGCTGTGGTGGATGGGTGGGGGGTGGGTTTAAGATGGCGGCTGTGGTGAGGGTCTCAAGGTCATCTGGCGATCACGTGATCAAGGCATGTACTGACATGTTCTGGATTGCATCAGCATTGGCTGGGTGCCAAGTGTTGACCACTATAGGTCTGGCAACCTTTGACCTTTGTATTCCTCCGCGGTGATGCGGTCTGGCGGTGATGCGGTCGCGGAAGAAAGCTTCCGCGGAGGAAAAGAAGTCCCTAGACTACAAATACGCTGCATGGTCCGATTGGGGCGAGTGAGGCTCTTTTCAGTCATGTCATGGGTGTTTTCACAGAATAAATGCCATGCGGAGGATGGGTTCTAGTATTTCGCTGACGTCCTAGTAATAAACATAATCTATAGGTGTTGTACCATGTTAATAGGATCAGTCTAGCATCTGTACCACCCTAGGGTCGAGTGTTTATTGTCCCGTGTATCTCCGCAAGAAAACAACAAACAAAATGGCGGCTCCAGGATTGTGTGGGGATTCTGCGCATGCGCGGTGGCATGAGTCCCTAATGGTGCAATGGGGTCGAGTGAGGTATCCAAGTGAAGCCTAGGTGAAGGGGCATCTGATGGGTTGGGTGTGCGGTAGGAATATCATTCTTTTGGACTAACCCATCAGAATAGTACGTATCACGGACTACACCCGACGTCTAGGCGCGCATGTGTGACCTGGTCTATAAAACACGTCCCTCTGTATCCCACACCTTCATTTCTACGGTTGCAGAGCCATGGCGGAGACCCAGCCCCATGCGACTCGCATTTTACAGTATGCCACCGTGGTGAATTCATTCACGGGTTACCGAGCAGTGGTCCGGTCCATGTTTGCAGATGGCGACGACAACGAGGGGCGACGCCAGATCTTGAACGAGTTCACAGAAGCGGTCCTCCAGAGTGCACTCGATGGAGAGGCGTGCCATCACTCACCACTACTGGACTATGACAGCCATCCTTGATGCTCGGGCTATGGACCACGAGCGCTCACGCCGGAACCAGCACCGGCTGGTTGGCCTCATACTAGCCTGTGCCCTATTGACCCTGGCGCTGTGGTATTGACACTATAAATACCAGGGTCAGACAGAGTGTGTGTCATTCACCGTTCGACATTTACAGCAAGCATGTCATCCGTCCTACGAGCCATCCTGCCCCTTACCCCCCAGGTGGGGTTACACGTCTATGAAGATAAAGTCACCCTGGTGGAAGACCGTGGAGCTATTTGCTGGGCGCCCGCTGAGACCGTATCGAATACGGTGACACTACCTCGTCACGGCTGGACCAAATTTAAACGGGTGTTGAGCGGCGAGCTCGACGGAAAACTCATCCACATAGACAATGCCATCTACGTATACCGTACCTCCCTCTTCCTACGCCTGGGCCGCTACCAAGGCCCTACGCGAGGCTTCACCCTAGACCCCGATCTGTGGTCAGCCTTGGAGAAAGTGGTGCCTATTGTGGACCAGCTGTTTACACCGGACGAGCGATCATCAGACCAGTTGGCGTGGGCTCGTGCTATTGAGGACGCGCTGGCTGAACCCCATGAACAACTACATGAACCCGACGACGATGCCATTGATTACCCCGCTAGACTCAGTCAGCCCAATGACATGACCACCTGATCCTTTGATCTCACGGGGTTCTCCTATAAATACGAGAGACAGTGAAATCTGGTACCATTCACGTACTGACCATGACGGAGCATATAGTACTGGCGTATTTCAGCTTGACCCCCGAGGTTTTCCTGCACGTGTATGCGGATAAGGTCGATATCATGGAGGAGGTGGGAAACGTCTGAGATGCGGACCCTACACAACCGTGCCCGGCTCACATTCGTCTGTCCCGGGAGGGCTGGACCAAATTCAAACGGGTGTTGTCTGGTGAACTGGACGGCGACCTCATTCACTTGTGTCACGATGTGGACATCCGACGCGGCCCTTTCTTTGCTCAATTGGCTCGGCTAGATGGGGGTACAGTGCATTTTACCCTTCACCCTGTTCTATGGTCTGCATTGGAAGATGCCGTGGTAGATGTGGATCAAGTGCTTATCAAGTGGTCATCAGACGAGTTGGACTGGTCATTTACCATGGCCACTGTGGAAGCCCACGAAGAAAATCAGAAAGAAACTCCGGCCCAAGATACACCCGTTATAAATAAACGATAGAGCCAGGGTCCATCATCATTTTGTCACCATGAAGCGCTGGGAGAAGGTGTTGGATAACTTATACTACAGTCCCGACAGTCCGGCGGCCTATAGTGCATTGTCGGCTCTCTATCGAGCGGCCAAACCCCAAGGGATACAACGTGCTCAAGTCCGAGATTGGTTAAGAAAACAAGACACCTATACCTTACATCGAGCTGTCCGTCGCCATTTTTTACGGAACCGGGTCATCGTGGGAGGAATAGATGCCCAGTGGCAAGCGGATTTGGTCGATATGAGCGCCTTTGCCAAATACAACGATGGGAATCGGTATATCTTGACGTGCATCGATATCCTATCCAAGTATGCGTGGGTGGTACCCATCCGGACGAAAACGGGGGCAAACCTCATAGCGGCGTTCAAAGACATCTTCAAGACCGGGCGCAAACCTTTGTATTTGCAAACCGACGAAGGCACGGAATTCCTCAACAGACCGTTCCAAGCCTTTCTCAAGAAACAGAAGGTGTTTTTCTTCCATACGTACAGCGAGACCAAGGCTTCCGTGGTGGAAAGGTTCAACAGGATATTCAAAGGCCGCATGTATAAATATTTCACCTATAAGAATACAAGGCGGTACATCGATGTTCTACCGAAACTGGTGAGGGGTTACAATCGAGCCTATCATCGAAGTATACAGAGAGCCCCCATTACCGTGACCCAACGCAATGAAGCCCAATTCCGGCGTGTCTTGTACCCCATGCCATCGCAACGAGCACCGAAGGCGATGTTCAAGGTCGGGGACCCTGTACGGATCAGTAAAGTCAAGGGCAAGTTCGAGAAAAGTTACTTGCCCAACTGGAGCGATGAGCACTTCCCGATTAAACGGCGCCTACCCCGACAGCAGCGAGTCTATGAACTGGAAGATCTTCAAGGGGAACCGTTGCTAGGGACGTTTTACGAGACGGAATTACAGCCCGTCGTAAAAACACAGCAAGACTACTACACGGTGGAGCAGATTTTGAAAACGGAACGTCGACGTGGCAAACTGTTTCATTTCGTCAAATGTCAAGGCTGGCCCAGTTCCTTCAATTCCTGGGTCGCTGCCAACCAGGTGAAACGACTATAAAGCCAGACAACACTGCCGTCCTCCTTCATTCCACGTCCAACCATGAACACGGTGCAACCGTCTCTGAACACAGCGTCTTCCAAAACGCGCAAAGCGCAAGTAGGCTTTGGGGTGATAGTGCTAACCCTGCTGAGTGTGTTGTACGCAGGTGTGTTTTACGACGTAGCCTATGTCAGTACGTTACTTAACCAACTGAGAACACCAGCCATCAGTGAAACGGG
>JAVTVY010002881.1:0-36880 GCA_036873755.1 Hanleya hanleyi | reverse complement strand
GAGGCTTCCCCTCGTCAACTCTCTCGTAACAATAAGCAGAATACCGCAGGTGTTATGTCACGAAACCGCACACAGAAATTCATTCACCCCACCCCTCGCCCCCTTAAACATGAACAACGTCAGGTGTCTTGGTAGTTATCTCTACAGGGGGAGTAAAAAAAATGCACCCCTGTGGTTTTGTTAATTTATTCATATGAACTTATAACTTATTGTGTACATGTATATGAATATAACACATGGAAGGGTACTTCATCTTTCCACTATATTCAACCACGGTATGTTTTATTCATGAAAGAAAATATACATATATTGTATATATACCAATGGCGCTCACGAAAGAAAAGTGCATTCTCTCCATAACGCAGAGATGAGTCAGCACAGCAGTTGATGAAGAAGCAGGAATGAGACTCTTCAATGCTTATCTATTTTCAGATATTTCTGTTTCACATTTCTCCAATGCCAAGTAATAAATCTCGGAGAGAAAGTCTTAAAGTGCAACAGAGATACCTGAAAACAGCTAAACATGTGAAGTGTCTCATTCCTGTGTCCGTTTTCATGGATTTCCACATTATCTGTATATATTTATCCACAGATAAAACATACAATGGGTGGATGTAGCACAGAGAGGGAGTACCCTTCGTTGTGTTATATTCATATACACAATAAATTATATCTTCAGATAACTAAATGAACCATACCGCAGGTGGACATTTTGTTTTTTGTCTCACCCTGTATAAACAAAGTGTATGCAGAGATTTATTCTTTCGCAAGAAGCTCTGCCACGTGTATACAGTATTTGAGAATGGTTTTACAAGCAGCGTTCAGACGTACGCCAAATTAAATCTTGCTGTGTCAGGTCCAGCGACCTCGCGTTCGCAATTAAATTGGTGTCGTGTTACATGAGGAAGGTAACCGGACAATTTAATTCTATTACGATCACCACATGCCATTTGAATGAACACTCAGACTGTGCGTTGAGCAAATCGCACGGGCTCGTGTTGAACGCCTCTCTCTCAGGCGATAAGTACATGATTTCTACCAAATTTCACCACTGTTGTTCATTCGGAGGGGCAGAATGAGGTATTGTACGGTATATAATATTTTCTTATGCAATGTATATTGTTTTACTATTCAGAGGAGCCCGAGGGGAAGTTCGTGGCGCAAGAGACCGTGGGAAGTTATAATGAGTATGATATGTTCACTCTGCATCAAATATGGTTCGTCACATTGCCGCCAGCAATATTGCAACTGAGCACCGTGAGGTGGGTCTACAACTGTATTCAACACGACCAAACAATATCTGATTATGTGCTTCGATACCGGTGTGTAGGAAATCCCAGTCCAAGGAAATTCAGATCGACTCTCAGTGCTTCTCCATATAGGAGAGATTACTGTATCACTGATCCGCCTGTTTTCAGTGGGATTTATACACAAAAATCAGCAAATCCGTCATTTAAGGGGATGGACCAGTAGCATACAAGATGGCCGCCATTTTAGACACATTGGTGGTAAAATTACAATTGGAGGAAAATTAAGTGGCTGACAAATTTGAAATTTCAGGTGATATAACTAAATATAACTGTGGACACACCTACAAGAAGAAAACAGTGTTGTCTGAATTATAAGTATGTCTAAATCAAGATTCAACATGGACAATTTTGTGTACACCATAACTCACCTTTAATTATGAATTCCTCGAGAAATGATATCACATTATGTAGAAGAAGTGTCACACATGTCACAATTGAACAAAACACAGTTGAGATCGCTGTACATAAAAATTGACACACAGGTCAAATTGGGGTACTTCTTGCCAGCACTCCAGAGTTTTCAGCAATGGCTGCCAAGGACTACTTTCAGTCACTTCATCATTAACCCCTTGTCATCCACAATATACTTCCATCAGTTCTCTCCCCTGCACCAACAGTAGCTTCCCCTCATGTGATTATTTCACTCAGTTAATTAATCCTGCAAAGAATGGAGAAATGCAAATTAGTTAATTTTATTTAAAATACAATTTAAATAAAATGGTTGTCTTGTACGAGAGAAGAGGTGTGACTAAATTTAACCTTGCATAGTTTTTATGTTCATGGAAGTGCTGTTTTGGTCACACAACATGACATGTAGTGCTAAACAGGATTCATACAGTGGGTTGGAAAGCATTTGGAGTGGCGAAGACAATCAAAACATGGGTTTGACCATAACATTTTAATTTATTGCAGCATTTGTAACAGCAAATGTTTCAATGCAACAAGTGAAGAAGAAGTGAATTGCAAAATGTATCTGGTGCTGTTCATGTGCAATGAAATGCACAAAAGACCTACTTACAGAATTTCCAATGATCCTTCGTCATAATCTTCACGGAGATGATCCACTTCATAAGCTTCATCTTCATCATCATAATGGACTTCATACACTGCATTGCGAAATCCATCACGGCCACGAAGTAGAGCCTTCACAGAACCTACATGTATGTGGTGAAAAAAATGCTATCAATATGGCTTACATGTATATTAGTGAAGTTAATCCTGTTTGGGAATATTTGCATTATGAATGGTGCACTATAGGTCCAGGATATCTGCGCTCATGTTCCTTAAATATTTGAAATCCACCCATTCAAACATAAGCTTGTATCCTAACATGTACATGAACAGCAGTGGATAGTGGAGGAGTATTTATACATGTAGATGCACGATAAGTGAATACCTTTTAACTTTTGTGAGCAGATATGGTTCCATTTTGTAGAAGATGCACCAAATGCTTCACAGCAACTGCATCGTGGAGCAGTTACATGTAGCTGTATTGTACTAACATTGTTCTATTTTTAGTATCATTAATTGGAGCGTTACTGGTACGGTATGCCATTATTTCTAAAAACATGAATGCAAATGTAGGTGGTTTTCAACATATACTGAAGATGATGTACCGATACTTACCATTGTACCAACACGATTCATTGGTCTCAGCATCAATCCATCTGTGGCGAATCCTTCGTCCAAGGAATTTAATGTGCTGTCTCCTTGGCCGTGATAGAGCTACATGTGGGATAGCTGAGGGGTGTCCTCCCGTTACAACTTCAGGCCTACTTGTTGATTGGATGCCACTCGTAGATGGCCCTCGCTCAAAGTCAGACTGTACACTAACATACAGATGTCCATTCTGTTGAAATAAATAATTGAGTAATGAGCTTCTTCCTTATTCTTTAGGAGTTGGACTTATTGTTGTTAGTCTTATAATAGTGGAATGTTTCAAAACACTTAGATGTATTATGTCCAGAAAGAATTTCCTGAAATCAACTATGACAAACTATCCATACAGAGTCACAGTTTAATTACTGTGTGATATCTGACTGATACAATGTTACATGTACTTGTGACATTTTGGGATGACCCATAGACATGATAGATGGAAAAGAAATGTTTTACATTCAACATATTAATGTATGGGAATGCTCAGAGAATCACAAATTCATAGCTTTCAAAAGTGGAAATAGGAACGTTACTTGCACCGATGTGAATACCAAATTGAACCATGTCAAAATGATAGGGTATTAAATGAAGGCACAGTACATGTAAGCCCTGGAGTACATGTACATGCCCAGCTTGATGATTCTGATTTGCAGATGATGAGTTAGTGTATGTACCAGACATGTAAATGAGTGACGGACAAAGTAGAAGAGTTCAAGTATTGTGGAAAGTAGACAAAATCAACATCTGAAACATGAAAATCATTAAGATGGGTTAGACATATGATGGAAGTGACTGACCATCACCAGGATGTGTGTTAATTATAGCTCCAACTGTTTTTGTATGTACCGGTACCATAAACATGTATCCATCACAAGTGCATGTATAATGTAACCTAATTCATTAATTATATGTTAATTAAGAATTCATACTAACAGCATGACATTGCCAAACAGTGATTGGTAATTGGAGGACATGATTGATGATGGGGAGGAAGATGAACGACCTAGAGAGGACATAATGCATTTGTGATATGACGAGATGGCAGTTAACAATATTAGTACCAATGGTGCACTTGATCCTGTGTTGACATACCAGTCCTGGCTGCACTTCACGAATTCCAGGTTGTTTTCCACTGCGTGGTACAGCCAGCTCTGGGAGTAAGGCCTCAAAGAAGAAAGTTTGAAGCTTTGGCAGCATAAGGGTATCCCATAGGCAACTATCTTTATAGATCCTTTCTACATGAAGATCAGGTGGATTTCTGGCACGGACGACGAAGTCAACCCATGGTTTATCTGCGACAGCTAGCTGTCCCTGGCATTGCATATAGTAGGCATGAGTTTTCTTCAGATGCAAAGCCGATCCTTCCCTTTCCAGACAGAATGACTTGACTTGGTCCACAGCCTCAGACAATGTCAGGTTTTTGCCGAGGAGAACATTTTTCACTTCAACCAGTCCAACTGATCCAGAGTTGAGTTCAGTAACCACACCATCCGGACTGCAGGCCAGGAAAGGATGCTGGGGATGTATGATCAGACCGGAGACGTCTACACTAACTGGGCAGCCATTGTCAGCCTTGAAGGTCTTGTAATCCGCAATGGTAGATTCTTCCTGAGCCAAAGCATACTGTGTGTACTTGTTTCCGCGGAAAGTTGAATACATCAGTCGACTCACCAGTGGTACTGAAGATGTTTTGGTTCTTCGCTTGACAATGTCTTTAAAGTTGGAGGATGTCAAACGATGTTTTCGTTCAGCATGCCAAACACCACTAAAACTCTGCTCCTTGCTTGTCCTCTCTATCACAGATGAAGCCTCGGGGGTCATCTTAACATTACGTGAGTAATAGAGAGTGCACTCTTCTTCCAGTGAAGACTTGGTAACATCATCTTCTACTTGAAGACTGTCACAGCCATATGCCAATTTCGCTTTCTTGGACTCTGCTTCCATGTTTCTTGCTCTTTTCCGCTTTCTGGCGCGTCTCCTGACCTCTTCTTTGGCTTTACAAGTGTATGATGTCGTAAGCATACGAGATTTCTTGTGGAATATTGTGTTGAAAGGCTCATCAGGAGGTTTACCGGAAACATCCTGCCACACCTTTAGTGACCATGTTGGTCCGAGAATGGATCTCAACCCGGCTCCATAGCATCTGCCATACCAGGAACTCTCCTGACACCTGAAGATTTGTTTGCCGCCATCAAACTTGGCACGGATTGACATCCAGGATTCGCAAAGATTTGTTGTAGAGTTGGAAATCAGAGAATATGATTTACTCGACAGTTTATCCAGCAGACGTGATACTTCAGCGACAATCTTTGCGGGTATGAACGTTGCCTTATCACTTTTCTCTCCAGGAGCTACCTCCTGCTCTGCTGGCGAACTCCCTTCCTTCCAGTACTTCACCTGGCTCTCAATAACATCACATGCATCCTCCTCCTCTTCTTCTTCCTCCTCTTCCTCGTGGGCATGACAGGGTACAGGGTTCTTCACTTCGCTTGGATTTCCATCCGTCGCATGTGTAGCACTTTTCCCATGCTGACCTTTCCAATCCTTCTGAACCTTTCCCCTGCAAATATCTGCATCACAGTGCTTGTGTTCGCCAAATACATGCCACAGTGTGTTATGGATGTCACTTGATAACTTACTGGCTGATTCAGCAATATTTGTTCCTCTACTTCTCTGTGTAATGGCATATCTAATATAACTTACCATGTGCACACGCTTCAGCAACCAGCTTCTCCAAATTGCTTCTCAAACATTTGCAGGCATGATTGGCACATTCCAATTTCTGCAAATCACGGCACCAGTATGGACCTCTGCTAACAAGGGTGGCATAAACTGATGAATCACCATCTCCAACTAGTTTCAAGTACCGGATACCATGCCGTTCTTCACACACCTGTAAGGCCTCTAGGATAATATCCGCCTCCATACTCTGTGATAAATTTTTCCAGTTTTGGAAACATTGATGCTCTGGAGCCATTTCCCCTCTCGTGTCTGCTTTGACACACACAGCACAGTACTTACACCGGACACCGATATGAAGCAGCTTCTTTGTGGCTGCTCCGATGACCACAGCCACTCCACCTAGCGCATTATAGCTGTGGCGATGGGTGCGTTTGGACCATCCACCATCAACAACCACAGTGACAGCTGGAATGCCCTCATGCATATCCCCCCTCTCAATAGCTAACTTCCTCTCCTCCCTTCCATTCTCCAGCATTTCCTTATGCAGGGCCTTCTCCCACCACACACGTATGTCCTCTTCAATGTCGGAAAAAGACGATGTTTTCAGACCCGGTATGCCCATAGTTCCCATACATTCATTGAGGTGAGAACTCCCACCGCCTGTTGCCATCTGGCCCCAAACTGCCCGCACATTCACCTCGAATCTTCTGCTCCCACTACTCTCATCCATTCTTGGTGAAGTGGCGAAAGTGAACTTTTTTTCACAGCCAACACAGCGTGCATGCAAAAATGATGCGAGCCCATATCGCCTACCTTCACCTAATAATTTGATAGGGGCTTGTCCACCCTTCGCTACTTCAATGGCTTCTGGACATGTTGCTGCATGCAATGTTATATCACCCACCTCAGTGAACAATACATCAAGATTTATGATACGATATCCAGCCAAATTAAGTGTTGGTGGGTCTGATTTCGACAGAAATACTTTCAATGGACTAATATTTTTTTATACTGAAATAATGCAGGGGAAGTTTTTTATGTTTATCCACACATGCATGCTCCTTACGTTTTTCTGCAACTTGTGTTGTCACTGTCCCTCTGTATTTCTTCGAGTTGCGTCCCCGCGGCAGATTAAACTTTCGTGGGATGCGACCCATATTGACAGTTGTTGACTGTATCAGTATAAAGTTATAGAGGTGCAGAATCTGAAATTAGCAAATTTAATTTTCATCAGTGTTTTCCACAAAATTTGATGAAACAGATAATGTTTCACATAGACAGAACAAATGTTTGGATCAGACGGGGTAAGATTTTGATCATACATGATTCATGTCTCACCATTATTTCATAACTTTGTGTTGATGAATAGTGAATAAAACATCAGGTCTATGCTTCGCCTGTACGGTACCACATACTGGTACATGTACAGTGTACTATGCACATTGTCACTCAAATTGGTTGTTTAGCATGACCAGCTCTCATCTATATTTTGAGGTCAAATAATTAAAATAGGTCAGGGATTTACATTTTCATGAGTAAAACTTACTCATTTTTTTCCCCATATTCCTATACAATTGCTTTGCAATTTAATAGTTAATAATAAATCATTGTAGCATCTAGCATTTGTATTTCGAACAATCAGGGTCATGCTAAATAAAAAAATGAAGTGACTATGCCCGGTGTTGAACACATTTTTGCACATATTTAGGACAGAAATTTTATACAGGGACCTGTTTGAATTTAAAAACAACATTTATCAGATTAGAAACATGATGTTCGCGTACCCAGATGTAGGACGACGAGATTCGCCCTTCATTCTATCCAGTACTCCGGAGCCACTCCATGGAACTCACTTCATCCAGCGATAAAAGGACCACTGACACTAAAAGGAATTCAAAATTTTAATTAGTAAATGCGACAGTGATACTTGCAGATGCAATTACCAATAAGACATCTTATGACATGGTCAATACATTTTTATTTCATTTTATTTTTATGTGGCTGATTTGTGTATATTATCTCTATTTTACAATATTTTTATGATGTTTGATTGTTCTGTTTTCTGTCTTCATAATTTGAAAAGAAATTACTTTCATCAAATTTATCAACTATGTCCACTTTCAATGTTGTAGGATTAAAAAGAAACGTCTGAAATATAGGCGAAAATGTACATGTGGACTAACTAATAACGCGCGGTGGTCCTCAGGGGGTTAATCTACTGTGACGTCACTAACACCAACATATTTTTTCGTCTATATTTCCAAGAATACATCTATCTGAGGTGTTACAAAACATATTCTACATCGCCCCTGGTATATCAGAAAACAGATGAACACACTGGAGCTTACCAATTCCTGTTTTAGCTTCAACAAACGTTCCGCCACGTTTTGACAACCGCTAAACAATAGCCACCGGAAGTCGATCATCGGGTCACAATTCTACACAAGAAAAAATAGTTCATTATTTTCCCATAGCGGTAGTAACGTTTTTAAAAAAAGAAACACTAATATAAACACATTAATTCCTGCAATATGAGTTGTTACTATTTTATCCAATGCTTACGCAATGTAGTATTCGCTGCGGAGCGTTTAAATCATTTTGGATTCTAACGCCACAAGTCTGCACGATGTCTTCGCTTTATTTATCGTCAATACCCTATTGATATTCTCACCATTTCGACGAAATCACAGTGTAGATCCTTCAAGTCAGGTATGTATTCAGACAGCTAGTGTCATAAGCTTTTTTCTGATGTATGGTAATGTACATGTCATTGAGAATATATTTTGAGAAAGACAAATTTCGTATGGTCAAGTCAGCCGTGTCAAAACTTTTCAAAATGGCGGTCGCTGTCTGAAGTAGGTTGTTTTTCATTACCATTTTCTCATATACATATTCCAAACATTCATATACTGTTCACAAACATGAACTCACACGCACTTCTTTTGGGATTGAAAACATTTTATTCGCTTTAAAAATGTATATTAATTTCAACCTGGTGTACTGCAAATTGGCTATGTTCCGAGCTAACGTTCATCAAGAAATAATTAAGTTCAAGAAATTCCAATTAGCTACCATGATTCAGTGTGTGGTGATATTTCTTTCCTGAAAATTTGACATTCCTGTGAGAATGCATTTTGGTGAAATTGTGAAATTCTCAACACTCTATGGTCAAAGTCAGCCATATTTGTTGACCCAAGTATGTTACTGGTCCATCCCCTTAAGGGAGTAGAGGACATTCCTTTCCCTGATCTTATGGGGCTACAACATGGTGATTTGTCAATTTTTCCGAAACAAACTGAATTTCCAAAGTACCCAGACATCTCGAAAAGAGATAAAAGTCAACGAAAGAGACACAACAGAACTGTTTATGTGTTTTACTGGTGGTTCGGTGGGACTGACAAAAAATGGCATTTTAGATTCAACGGTAGGAAGGTGTAGTGTCCCGGAGGTTGAAAATTATTCCTCTGGAATCCCCCAACATTCGCTCTAATTCACTTTCAATAAAAAGGAAACTTGTAAATGGCTAATAAATGAAACTCCAATAATATTCCCCACACCCACCCTGATTCCACGCCCCCACCCCCTCCTGGAAATAGGACTGAAAAGGCTCAGTTTATCTGTTATACTGCTGATACTTTCAAGGGAAGTATGGTGTCCCCGTATTTTTATTACATATTCCACAAGCACTATATGTGTTTAGCAATATATAGCAAAATGGTGACAATTTGACCTTGGGAAGTTCGATCTATTGAGCATAAAAGAAGAAAAAATTCAAATTTCCCTATGTATTCAGTGTTATGGCTTTTAAATGGTATACATGCATTTGACTACCATGTTTATTTAATGAGTATGGTGACCCACTATTTTTTTCTATGTATTCTCTTCTCTTAACCTGATGAAAAAATACTGAAATTTAAAAAAAAAAAATCAATCTCTAGAAATGAACATCCTCTACTCCCTTAAGACAACTTTAAGAAGAAGGGAGACCGGAGAGATTTTGACATTTTTTGTCAGGTTGAAATTTTCAAAAAGGCACTGAATTATCAAGTGCCCATTATTTCATCTCAGAAAGATAGAAAACACAATTAAACACAAGAAAATATGGCTATTTCTTTGAACTAACTCGAAAAAATGACGTTGTGGAGCAAAATTGACCAAAAATGTAGTGGATTTCTCGAAGTAAACTTTGAAAATTGAAGAAATGTAGTGACTGTTTAACTCACGAATGAAGTTGTATCATCTCTTCGTTGAGGGCAAACAAGAATGACCTACTTGAAAGTGTTAGGAAATAGAATACTACACGTGGTCAAACCAACTGAATTGTTCAGAAAAATGGCGATTCACATTTCTTCCTGCTCAGGTGGACTTTTTCCAGCCTCGATGCATTAACCCTTCACACAAAACTGAACACCTGTCAAACAAAATCAATCTGAATGAGACAGTTATTCAACATGTTGTTGCTGTTTTGTGTTGTTGTTGTTGTTGTTGTTGGCACATGGTCCGGAGGGTTAATGGCATTTAGGTAAGCAAGTTTAAGTTCACCCATTCTCATCGACAAACGATTTCAGAACATGCGGTGGGAATGTACAACCATTCAGGTGTGAGGGCTACTCACCGAAATTCACTATACTACCATTTTTGTTGTCTAAATTTAATGTAATCAGACGGATGATCTGTTTTCCCCGAGTTTGACCAAATTATCAAATCTCGCGCGATTTCTCGACAAGAAGGCGACAGGATATTAGAGTAAGGCGGCTGGAAAAAGTACATCTCCAGAGAGGTTTACAAAAATGATTTTCTGCAATGAAACTGTCTATGCTAAATATCACCATATTTTACTAAATTATGATGCCTCTTTGATGTGTATACATGTTATGGATGATATCTTCGACATGTCTATTTGAGCGTATGAATATTATTAACATGTGATGGGTCACCTTGTTTGGAAAAGAAGCACGCTCTGTCACTTTCCGACCTGTGTGATTTCAAAGCGCTGAATTCGATTTCTGTGTCAACAGATGGACTGAAAAGTACGTGTCTTTTGGAAATTTAGACTTGGCAAAAAATTTCAAAAATCTCGAAGATCCTGATTCTCCTTAAAAAGACAATAGCTGCCTATATATGTGTGTGTGTGTGTGTGTATATAAATATTCATAATATTATACATTTATATCCCATGTACGTGCACACCGATATCTCCGTAATCAAAGAAGAAGAAAAAATCCTATTTACATTTCTTTTGTACGTAATGTGACCGTAATGGGACCGTCAAAATCGGGCTTAACCAAGTTTTAAGTAAACAACAACAGCGTCAAATTGTTGCTCAAGTGTCAAACAATACAAACGGAATGATATTAACCAACTATAAAACGAAAATCCCCTGAGCAATACAGGAATATTAAACGAAAAATTAATTTTGAAAATGATTTGGTCACCTGTGGATAATACATGGCAAAAATAGTGGTCCAGTACTATTGTTTGACACTTGTAGACCAATTTGGCGCTGGGTTTGGGGTTAAGCCCGATTGACTGTCCCATTGATTAAAATTAAATACAAAAGAAATGTAAATATAAAATTATTTTTTAGTTTTCGTCTTGCAATGTCGTCTTCGTGGTCTACAATGACAAATGGGTGAGTTTTCATGACCATACTCCAAATCATTACGAATATCACCAAAAGACTGACGAGGGGTGGGAAAGTTTGATCAATCCGGTTTTCGGGTATAAATCGGGCTTAACCCGCGGTACCATTTTACCGAAAAAAAGAGCTCAGCGATGGATTGGTATTGTCATAGAAAAATCAGGAAATTCTCGACAAATAGTTTCATCATATTAAGTTCTTGGAAAGCTTGGATTATCGTCTTTGAAACCACGCAGTCGATGATAAGTATATCTTCGTTCCATTGATGTTCACGACGGTGTTGATACAAGGACAAATCTACCGGTACAAAGGGAGTTAAGAAAACAAGTTTTAACTGGGAAGAAGATAGAAAGCGGACTTTCTTTTCTTTAATAAGGGCAGCAAACTTATCTCGACTTTCGCACATTATTGTTGAGAGAACAAAGAAAGCCTGTCTGTAACTTTATGTAGACCTACCTAAATAAATTGAAGAAGATAGATTATCCTGAATGATGGATAGTGATGGGGGAGGGGCGGGGTGGGGGGGGGGGGGTAGTGGGTGGAGGGCGAAGGGGCAGTGATGGTGGAAGTTGAGGAGTGATGATGAAGGGGGTTGGGAAGAAATGATTGTAGAGGGAGAGGGGAGTGATGGCTGAGGGCAAGGGGAGCGATGGTGGCGGGAGAGCGAATGAGAGATTGTGGAGGGCACTGATGTAGGAGGGGGAGGAGCGATTGTGGATGGAGAAGGGGAGGTCCCTGTGATTGTCGTACAAACCGCAGATATGTTATTGGTATTATCGGTTTTCAATAACCGGTACCCACAATACCTCAATTCAAATTAATGATATATCTTTGCCTCAAAACACTTCCAATGTACCAAACGAAACGACACCCTCGATTATGCATCACATTGACCGTAGATCGATAGTTTTATAGCTAATACGAACAAAAGCATATTTTTAACAATAAACATGTAAAGCTGCAGATACTTCTTGCAAGGAGAAACATAGTTCCTCTGGAACAGATTGGTTTGCATCTCAAACAAGCATATAGCAAGCATCATCAAGTGAAACGTTTGCGATCTATAGAACAGACTTATACGGTAAGAATGCTCGTTCGTCGTCTGTCCATTTGGAAATGATAATCTTAGGAATAGGAATACAAAACACACAATTTTTGCACAAAATAGGTGAGAAACACGAAGCTTTGCCAAAAGACACACTCCGGTCCGCAGACAAGGAGAGATGACTCTGAAGGCCAAACCACCAGCTTGCCCTATTTCTAAACTAAATTCTCTCTGATCAAACAGCGTTCCTCAAAACTGTCATCAGCTACGACAGCTGAGAATTTCAGTTATCTGACTGATAAACTCAAACTTCCACTTGATTTTAGCCTACGTACATTTGAACCGGCTTTTTGTACCCAATTTCAGTCCCTATTACATATGGTAAAAATTTAAGCAAAGAATTGTAATTTCACCCAGTTAAATTTTTCTACTACAGAACGATGAGTGCACATTATTGAAATTAAAATTAAAATCCATGCTATTCCTTACATTCTATCATTCATACGAACAAAATTTATATAAAGATTGAGTTAAGTCGTCCTATTATAAGCCCATCAATTTAAGACTATTAGTTACCAGATTCTAATTATTCATGTGTAGAACAGCTCAGAAAGTGCCAAACTTATCCGGCCTTCTGAACGAAGAAACAAAAAGAATACGAAAAATTATTAAAACTCACTGCTCTTAAAAACAACAAATTAGATAATTTTTGTCAGCTATGGAAGCGTTGGGTGGCTTTACCGGAATGGGAGTGATCGACAATCCCAAATCGGCAGAAGTCGGCACTTGTGAGCTGTTTTTCATTGTCAACAGTTATATTTTATAGTTTGAATAGAAATATTCAGGTCCTTTCAAAAGTCAGCTATCAATGCACGGCAAAACACTTTGCCTGTACCAGTCTTCAACTTGAAATTATTATGTATGATGTAGCGAACCCTAGTACACGAAAGCTTTGTTTTGTCGAGTTAATGTATATCTTTACTCTCGTATATTGGTATCAATTTATTAGTGGATGTCTGTATTGTTTTTCAATGTTCTATGCCAATATATATATATTATAAAAAATAGAGTTACTATTCCATGAACCATTACAGAAACTGACTGGCTGGATTTTATTTCAGTTTTTTTCTCAAGCTGATAAATATGCCGGATTTCATTTGAAAAGTTGAATTGTTCACTCAAATATTTTAGAACTGGAAGATATCCCGTGACGCAGCGCTGTTAATATAGAATTCAGTTGTCATGGACGACCGGATATCTCCGCAAAGTGTTAATATTAAGCCTATGACGTTATGTGGCGATGTCTACGTCAACTGCTGCCTCTTTCGCGGAGAGAATAAAATCCACTTACGACGTTGGAAGAATAGTGAAACCAAAACGATGTATCCCACCAAAACCAGACTGGCGTTGGATATGCCGATGTGGTTGAATCTGAATAAGTGCGTTAACACAGAGAAAATCCTTGGCCACGTATTGTGTCATACATGCTGGGTTTATGAGAAAATATCGCTATAGCATCCTCGCACATGTTCTAAGCGTCTACAAGCGAGAGACACATTCAGCTGAAATGACACCCGAAATGCGTCGGTGTTTCCGTCTTTGTGGTTTGGACTGAAATAATGGAAGAACAGTGAGCCTGGAAAAGGTGATTTATAATATTTCAAAAGGAGAGGCCTAAAGTACGAATTGTACTTATACTCCGTTTTCGGATATCAGAAAACGGTGTCATTGTACATTATCATGTTGTTTTTAGTCTATGCGTTATCATCATCATGTAGTGCTGGCCTCATTGAAAACTGTCGACTGCTCTCTTGCACGAAGCCATCTTGTGTTTTAATCATTTTTGTTTCATCTGTGCTAAATGTGAAAGGAAATACCTTCTTCCGTGGACGAGGGGTGAATATTGAATGTCGGATAACATGATATCGATCAAATGTAGAGGCGTGATGTGGGCGTTCTGATTAAGGTGATGCTGGAAGCGGAGATTGGAGATTACAAGGAACTATTTCCCCATATGAAACAAATAATTGATGAGGTCATCAGTGGTAAGGCAGTTCTACTACTCTCTAATTTAACCCCATCATTGCGCAACATGCCTTACTGGCGATGTTCGAAAAGCAGAATAAAAATGAGATGATGTCGGCTGCATCGCAAATGTCTCTGCATCACATTGGTCAGCGCTGTCAAAGTTCGGCATTGCGCAAGTCCGTGTAAGTTCGAACCTCAAGAGACTTATTCACCCCGGAGTTTTTCCAGTTCATTCATAGGTCGACCAATCAGCGCGACTTTCAGATGCAAAACGGCAAACATTGACGGATTGCTAGACCCGGAACCTCATACAAGTCAGTTAATCCCCCGAGCTGTACCGATTCGATAGCAGCGGGTTTGTAGGAGGGTGAGTGAGTGAGTGAGTGAGTAAAGTTTAACGTCGCTTTGAACAATATTTCGGCCATATCGCGATGAAAGTTTCTAGGTATATCGGTCAAAGGTACTTCAACAATAAAGGACAATGAGCACACATGCTGTTAATTGAAATAGGTCGACATGGAATTATTACTATCCCTAGAGAATATCGATTATGTAGGTGTTGCGATTATAATGTTAAGGAACATGAGCATCATTTTACGTCTGCCCTTTGGATTCTAATGCAAGGAAAACATGTGGCTGTCGCCATCGGGACCCCTCGGGCCGGGCCCAGAGCAATTGTGGAAATAATGTTTCTGACCCCAACAACTCACATATTTGGGGTGGGCATAATTTTACCTGTATGATATAGATCATAGACAGACAAAACAATATAGCAATAGAGCAGTGATTACCTATAGTAGATGTAGTCGAACGATTACTGTCTATTCACAGCAATCCACACAGGTTTGTGTGAACTCCTGAAAAACACATCCCATGGCACGGACTTTCAATAGGCTGCTGGTACTGGCTGTATTAAACAACTGTATGAAGTTTCATTGTTGTGAGTGAAGGACTTTTTGAGATAATGTGTTTACAAGGATATAGACCAACAGACATGTATAAAGGGGCAGAACTCCTGAAAAACACATCCGATTACACCGACTTTTTCAATAGGCTTCTGGTACTGGCTGTATTAAACAACTGTATGCAGTTTCATTGTTGTGAGTGAAGGACTTTTTGAGATAATGTGTTTACAAGGATAAAAACAGCCAGACATGTATAAAGGGGCATAACTCCTGAAAAACACATCCAATGGCACCGACTTTCAATAGGCTTCTGGTACTGGCTGTATTAAACAACTGTGTGAAGTTTCATTCTTGTAAGTGAAGGACTTTTTGAGATAATGTGTTTACAATGATATGATGGACAGACGGACAGACGGACAGACGACGGAGGCAACGACAATACCGCTCGGGCAGAATCTGCCCGAGGGGTAAAAATCGAATTAGTGATTATTTTTGGAGAAGACCTAGTTCTTTCAAGGAGATTTAACCATTATATGAATTCGCAAACTGGTTTGAGAAGACTAGGTGTTTGATTGTCTCAAAATTTACATTTATTGTAATGTAGTTCATGTGTTGTTTAGTTATTTTTTTGGAAACAAAATTACATGAAATATAACCCTTCCAGCTTGATAACGTGCTGATGGTGGTGGGGGAGGTGGGAGAGGGGGTATTTCCAGGTGGGATGTCGGGGGGGGGGGGCGAGGAAGGGAAACGACAGGGGGAATATATCCGTGGAATGGGCGTACCCGTTTCAAATTATCTTTCAAGATCGAATATTCTCGAAGTCGCGATTTTCCTAGGCACGAGTGAATGGTATATTTTCATCAAAATAAACGAAAGATTTCCGATTACTTTGTAGAGATCGCTTTTCTATGTTTTTTCAATCGAGAAATTTTGTCGAACAAAGCACGATATCTGGATGATTTTTTAATCATGAAAAAAAATAAACTATTGAAATTTCGATTGCGAATTAAGCTTAAATTAGTGCGGTGATTATCCGCCGGAATTACCTGCATATATATCTAAATAATAGTATTATATCAATCAATCAGATTTATTGTACAACTTTGGTGTACAAAGTATGACAAATGACAATAACATTAAAAACAGGATTAGCACAATGGGTTAAAATTACGTTGTATTGTATATGTTGTATTGTGTATATACACAATACAACATATACACATTACAACGACGTGTCCAACTGGGCGAACAGGGGTCGCAGTTTACACCTGTCCAGGTTTTAGTGAGACGGGTAGAGAAATTAATTACATGTGGCTAATCAGGTGGCTAATGACTTCAAATAAAACTTTCATATCACCTACACAGAATTTCTGTCCCACTTGATTGTTTCTCCATTCTGTCTTTTCAAAATTGTCCTGCCCTGTTTTTTGTGAATCACTGTTAAATTATATACACAGGTACCGATTTATAAATAAATATAAGTCGGTTATCGAACAGTGTTAAACTGTGGCTAGTCTAACAATACTTCTCTCAAAAGCTTCACCACCCTGAGAAAAAGTAATTGATTCTTCTTATTTCTACAAAAGACTTGCCCTCACCTGTTTTTTTGTATACGCCTAACCTCTCTATGACTGGCTAGATCCCTAGTTCCCCTTATAAACTGCTCTATGAGTGTATCGTAAACGCATTGCTCTCTTCTTGTTCCATGGCAGCCCTAACACCCCGAGAATACAACCTCATAAGTTCTCATAAACCAAACGAATTATTATGGATAACAACTTCATTGTTTATTACAATGTAAAAAAGTTATTGTAAGTTTTACAGTAAGTTACTGGCGTCTTTGCTGTCAGTAACTTACTGTACAATATACAGTAGGATGTTACTGTAATTGCTCGCAATAGTTTAATGTAAATTTTGCAATTGTCTATTGCTGTGATTGTTACAGCAAGTTTCTGCCAGCAAAGGTGCCAGTAACTTACCGTGAAAAATAATTTAATATTTCGTAACTGTAAATTAGTTTATCTGATTGGAAACAGAAAATTCTGAAAGAAGACAACCACGAACTAACGAAAAGGAAGGATGTTCCTTTCTTATCATGGTTTGCTTTTGAATAAATTTATTTGAAAAAACATAATACATGTATAGCAACAGTACATATTTTACATATAACAGTGTAGATGTAGAACAAACACGTAAGGCTCAATGTTAACAGTTATGGTGTATATGAAATTATATTAAATTAAATTAATAACATGGTTTTTAAGACAATATGACTTGATATTGTCAGATTGTCCAGGAGATACTACTAATCTGTCCGTCTGTTTTTATACGCCCGTCAAATTTGACGGAACGTATTATGGTATGGCGTCGTCCGTCCGTTAACTTTTTCTCGTCAACGCAACTCGTCCTAGAGTTTTCAGTGGATTCTTCTGAAATTTGGTACACATGATCGGTACCATGTGTAAATGTGCACACACTTTTTTTGGCCCGATTCGACGTTTTCTTGAGTTACTCCCCTTGATTTTGGTCTGAAATCCTTGTATTTGGCACCTACTGTCTTCGTCAACGCATCTCGTTCCAGAGTTTTCAATGAATTCTTCTGAAATTTGGTGCACATGATCAGTATCATGTGTAGATAGATGTGCATAAACTTTTTTCGAACCAATTCTTTTCGAACTTTCTTGAGTTATCCGCCCTTGATTTTAGTCTGGAATACTTTTATTTGGCACCTACTGCCATTTCGGCCTGATGAGTTTACTTTTGCAGCTTATGCTAACAAATTGTTTGTCTTAAAGTTACTGATACATACATAAGCACATAAACGGGGGTGATGGAATATGCACCCCCGTACTGTAAGAGTAACTGGAGTTCTACTTTCTCCTACAAATACCGCTCCAGGCCCTTATGTTGTTTATCGACTGTATTTTTTTACGGGCGTATTTTGGGTTCAATTGAACTCTTGTTAATTTAGTTGGCGCTTTCAATTTGATAAAATTATGCGCGCCAGATCGTTGCATGGAGTTTGATGTACAACATAAATATTGATTTAAAATATCCTACTATACGGAATTGTAATGATTAAAAAACATGTAGAAAATAACAAACTCCAAAGGCGTTATTTAATGACATGGCAAGGTTAGAGACATAAAAGGAAGGTTTATATCTATATACGGACCAACAACTTAATTTAATAATAATAAAATCTCAGCGACCCTATCTATAAAAAATATAAAACTGAGTTAAAAAGGCCAATATAGTACATGCATATTTTGTTTAAGCTAAAAATAAACTCATCATATAAATTCAGATATGAGTAGGTGGTGAATAAAAACGAGATTTGATGTAATATCTATACTTATCCTGATGAACACCGTGAATGAGGACATGACATGGTATCCTCAGACACCAATGTCCAACCAGAACAAGCAAAGACATCATTTAAAACGAAACTCTTCAATAGAGCAGAAATATTATTATAATTTCTTAACCACGAATAAGAAAATATAAATCAAATTATTCTAGAATTTTATTATTCATTAACTTGTAATATGCATGTACTATTAATTAACCAATATAATTATAAATAATTCCACAGGTTGGAAAGGGAGATAACAAATGTAAAGTTCATTCCCCTAGACTAGATAGTGAAATGTATAACAGAATAATAAATCAATATAAATTAAAATCTGCGTGTGCGCAGCATAAACCTATAAATAGCAAAAAAAAACTTTATCGCGGGTTTTTTGAGGCTATAAGATGGATTCCATGGTATGATTGAATACACCAGCACAATTAAGTTCATTAAAAAAATTGAGTCTCTGATTATTAAATCGTGTACATGAAATTAAATAATGGCTGATGCTTTCTTCTACATCGCACGCATCACACACTCCAGTGGGATGTATTTACATCTATAAAGGTAAGAATTCAAGGGAATATGCCCGACAAGAAGTCTAAAAACAAGTACTTTAGCCTGGCGATTTGGTAATTTCAAAGAGGCGCCTGTAATAATTTGAAGGCTGGAATTGGTAGTAAAAACGCCCATTCTCTGAATTATCCCAGCATTTCTGCCATTTAGAATTAAAATGAGCATATAAACAAGCCATGGCTTAATTAATTGTTAATCCCATAGGAAGTGCGGATGCGTGCTTAGCAAGAAAGTCCGCAAGCTCATTCCCATATATATCAGAATGGCTCGGGACCCAGTCGAAATAAATTATTATATTTTCATAATACATTGTGGATACTAAATATAATATTTCATATAGAACTTGAAGATCGGCTCCAAGAGAAATTGAGCATTGCTTGTAAAGAGCTAAGAGAGTCTGTAAAAATTACAGCTCTAGATATTCTAGTATCATGTCTCATTAATATGGACTCATTATCATTATCTTAACTTTTTAATGTACTTTTCGTAAAAAGTTACATTTTATGTACCGTTTATAAAAATGGAAAAAGTTTATAAATTTTTATAATCATCCGTTATCTAAATATCAGCGGTTAATATTCCAAGACCTAATAGGTCTTAATTTCCACCTTGCGGGGATATGATTATTTCAAAATATTGACAGAGAAAATACATCTACGGGTTTTAAATGTGTCCACCGGTGATGTTGCATCAATAAGGCCTGGTTCACACGACTCGGTTTTCCTTGACAAGGGAGTCCAATTTTGTGGAAGAATTGCTACGGCCATTCGCTCTGTACTGCTCTGGTGTGGTCATTGTTTATAATACAAGCATGTAAACATGCTAATGGCCATTGCAGACTTCAATAATTTAGTCTCACTTGTTTCAGTCATATCACGACGGTGCCTACATCCGCCAGAACACGAGATTGCTCACAGTTCCTATTACCCTGGACACTGATCAGCCCAGCCAGTACAGCATGGGAAAATTGAATGGCATTACGATCCTCACCTGCTATTTAATTGCCATGGGATAGAAGTGGGATTAAATGTCATCTTCATGTCTATTCTATTATAACATAGCTGTACTCTCAAAGCTGAAACACCTTTACACATGCAAATCCCGTTGCAAGGTGGCTGAACCCAGAAAATAATTCCTCGTGTGAAACTTAGAACCAGTGTGTAAGTTAGTTACTGCCTTCGAGCTCGGTCTCCAAGACGAATGACCACTCAATCCGTGCGTTGAGCGCGACCTCGGCGCACAACTCGCACAGACTCGAGTGTTCATTCGGCCTACACACTGGTTATATTGTATCACGCGAGTTAACGTTTTTCTCGGATCACTCGCCTTGGAACGGGATGTGCATGTGCTCGGGTGTTCATGGTCAAATCATCCGGTCAGTAAATTGATTATCAGCCGGTTGATCTGACTCGGAACACCCACGTCCCTGCAAATGTCTGTACCTGCTCCAAGAGAATACCCACGCATTAGAATATCCAGTATATAAAGTAAAGAATGTGTCGGGTTTACCCGTGAAAAAATCCTCTTGACAGCTTTTCTCGATTTGTGGTATTCGAATGACGTATGAAGCAACAAAGGTCGGTCTTCCCCAGTATATATTACTGTACAGAGTTGAGTGGGCAATGGGCTAGTCAGGAACAGATCCTTCGTGAAAGGCCGATTTATATATAATTATAATATGACAGCAATGCAGGTAGCACAATAGACCTAAACTTTGAGTTATTAACCCTCATTTAATCACGTGATACTTTGTGTAATCATCATCTGAATGACCGGTTCAATTACCCAGAAATCTAGCATCGCTAATATAACAAGATACTAACTTAATTGCCGCCCTCCAGCTTGGGGCAGCATGGTCGTACCATGTTTGTCTGGCACAGGAGGTAGATTAAAGTGACAAACAGATTAGAATGTCGGACGATCTATTGTGATCAGTGTCTGTAGAGCCTAATTTTCAAAATTCGAAATTTTTTGTAGTTTTGGTTAGGATTTTTGTCAGGGTTAGGGTTTTGCTAGGGTATGTTTGGGTCATCGTCGCCGTGTGACCAATAAGGTTAGGTGCGACGTTAAACAACCAACCAATCTAATCCAATTACCAACGCATAGAACAACCCCAAGGCGTGAAGTCCTATGCAACCAGATATACCAAATTAGAGCTTGTTGCCCATGGCCTGAAGTCCTATGCAACCAGATATACCAAATTAGAGCTTGCTGCCCATGTAGGACCTTGCGTTGGCAATTAAATTGATGTCGTGTTACATGAGGGAGGTGACAGGGTAATTGGCTTGAATTGCGATCACCACATGACATTTAATTGTGATGGATGTACATTGTATCATGAGATAGAAGTGGGATAAATCGTCATCAGGTTTCAGGCTTAAAGCGTGTGGAGGATAACACCATCGTCAAAATCAACCGAGGAAAAAACTTATTTTAAACAACATGAAAAATGACACCTTCAATCAAAATGATATTTCGAGATATTATCACGGTGGACATGGTAATATTGATAACATGGATTAGATTTTGGTTGGAGTGGTCATTGTCATATTTTAATTAGATATAGTGGGAATTCCCGGTTAACAATTTACCCAGAAAATATAAACACGAAACGCCCATTTTCAAACGTTTATCGACGCTGTTTTACGCCATTCTTGACTGAGAAGTTAAAGTATAAAACTTTGGTATTTTCCGTGTATGAAACGCAGCTTTCTTGATTTGGAGAAATTATTTTTGCGTTGCGTAAACGTGACGGCAAGAGGGTTCTTTCATATAAACCGGACCCCTTCTTTTCATTCTAGATGCAGTGAGCCTATCTCTAAATCATAATAGTTAAAGTGAATTTGTAACTCCTGGATGGAATGATCATGCTGCTGATTTTTTTTAAATATCTAAACACATTTGAAATGTGGATTGCTAATGGGAAGCCCGGGACTGACCGACGCAGTGATATAATGCGGCAATCCAGAGCACGATTTAAATATGCCGCAAACACGAATCCCTAATTAGGGCAGACAAGGTCGCTACCCAGTTTGCCAGTAAGGATGAAGTCATTCTGGTACTCTGTAAATAGAGAATCTGATAAGAAAACATGTACTGCTCACTCTATAAGTTATGCTAGTGGTGAAAATACTGTAGCTAATATGTGGAAGGAAAATTTTTGTGGGTTGTTGAACTCCGAGTTCTAATAGAAATAAATGTGATGTGAAAGAGCTACTCAGTTGTGATGATCTCTGTATGAATATAGATGAAGTTACTCGAAACGAAATTCGAAATATTATACATGAAGTGAATTGTGGCAAATCTGACTTACATCTGAACATTTCAAGTATGCTGATCCTCAGATATATGTATTACTTGCTATGATGATGAATGAAATGCTTGTTCATGGCCATGTACCCACAAAACTTGCTGAAGTTATTATTGTACCTATTATTAAGAGTAAATCTGGGGATCTTACAAACCCTGATAATTACCGACCAATTGCACTGGCTACTATGATACCCAAAGTCCTCGAAAGAGTAAGAATTCACAAACGATGTGATGAGGTAGTTTGTGCTGATAACCAATTTGGCTTTAAGGAACAGCATTCTACTGATATGTGTCTGTTCATATTAAAGGAAATTGTCAGTCACTATACATGTGTAATTGTAGTCCTGTATTTTATTTGGATGCTCGGAAGGCATTTGAGCGTGTCCATCATTGGGTATTTTATAAAATATTAATTAGTCGAGGAGTACCTTTTTATCTGGTCCGCCTTTTAATAAACGGATATGGAAAGCAACTATTTTGTGTTCAGTGGGATGGTTCTATATCAACTGCATTTCGAGTATCCAACGGTGTTCGGCAGGGAGAGGTTATGTCCAATTTTTTATTCAATATGTGCATGCATGAACTTACTAGAAGATTGAATAGTGCTATTGTTTGCTGCAAAATTGGAAATGTCTTGTCAATAACTGCAGTTTTGCAGTCTGCTGCTTTAAAACAGCTTTTGTCCATTTGTCAAGAATATGCAAGTGATACCTACTGTATAATCCTAATCGGTCTGTATGCTCTATGAGTCTAAGAATGTCCAGTTTAACAGGTCACCTGACCTTATGTTATGTAATGAGAAACCGTGGTATGTGACCTCAGGTCACATACTTATTTGGGTCATATTGTAAATAACACCTAAACTGAAAATGAAGATATGAGACAACACTGAGCATTGTGTATCAGTTAATATATAACTAAGTTTGGCAGTTTCAAACTTCAATTTTGATGCAAAAAACTGCACAGATTTATCGTTTCGAGAATATCATATTGCAAATATGACTAATTCGATGAACGGACTAACAAGCTCGTAGCATGTTTCAGAATATGCGGAACTATATAGGCCATCCAGTCACATCATCCGAACGCATGGCACGATCATACGTAGAAACTTTTGCTCGTAGCCATGCGGTAACTGGTGCTATCTGAGTGTAATAGGGCGTTTCCCAAATGGTCACATCCGACTGGTCCCGTTACATCCGACATCGGTTCAATCACATTCATACAACGAAGACACACCTCCAGAAAGCGATCGATTGAAATGATCCCATGGTGGGCCTCGAAGTGCCCCCATCACAAAATAAAAAGCATATCATTTTCCTGTGGTCGCCGCTAATTTTATTTTGTTTTCAAACATGTTAGGCCGTTTGTAATATGATTTTTCTTAAGATAAACAAAGAAGCATGCTCCACTAGAGTGGGAAATAAAATAGCTAATTCGCACAACTTCGTCTTGGCCTCGCGTAGACTCCCCTGGTCTTGCGCCTCGTGAAACTGACATGAATGCATGTCTGGGAAATATTTGAATCCAGATAATTTCATTGGCTCTTTTAAATGGGGCCGACATTTGACCTCATGCTTTGGGAACAACTTTCGAACTGGATTATCTCCCTCTAGATAGATGGCGCCGTGTGAAATACATGCCGAATCACAGCGACAATCTAAGGGTAGTGTTGAGTGAAACGTGAAATGCCCTTAGCAAGCTAAGATGTCCATTCAGGAACTACTGTATTTTCTGTTACGGTTTGTCCAGGACCCAGGTCGTGATCGCCATGGCCGAATATCTGCTTTAACTATTTGAAATATATTGTATGTGAATACGGGTATAAGTAACCGAAACCGAATAACACGCAAAATATTCGATGGGAATATAAATTTTTTGTTTCGCCTTCGTTACAACGATTATTGGAAGTCGGTGGTACAGGCTGCAAGTATGGTATTTCTTCTATTTAGCTGCAAAGTTTTTTTTCGATTGACTGCTTGATAACATGCCTCGCCGGGAGACTGTTATCGGTAGACAGAGAAAGAGGCCAAATCAGTACGTTATGTGCAGCGCGTTCAGCTTGATATTTTGACGGATAATGTTTGTCAGTTTTATCACCTTGCAGCACTTGAAATAAACTATTTTCTCTCGAGATGAAAGTCTAAATTCAGTTAGACAATCAACCAGATGCAGTTCCGTTAATATTTTCGTTATGTTCTAGTAGGCTAGTCCAACAGTTTTTGAATTTCACCTGTACAAGAACAAGCAGCCAGAGGATGCTAGGTCCCCCGCCAAAATGGCAGCAATATTTATAAGCGCTGTCGGTTTTAGAAGATATTCATGAGGATGGCAACAGCTACTTCACAGGCGTAAGAAGCAGAGGGGTCTTTCCACCTTCCCAGGTTTTGAGATCAACTCCGAATGGCTGACTGAATGTTGATTGCTACTGTAATATATTTTCTTTACCATGTAGCATGAAAATTATGTAACCGAAATGCAACCCCAAGAGACAACTCATGGCATATTATCTGCAAACTAAATTTGACAAGAATATGAAGGCATCCTCAACCTATTGCCCAGAAACCAAATTTAGACTTTGCCACAAGGAGTCACCACCTGTAGGTGCAAGCAGGCAAAACACAATCCCAAATGACATCTCATGTCATGGTATCGGCATATGAACTTTGAGACTCTGAAGAGGGGTCCTCAAGTTATTGCCGGTACTAGATGCCCACCGGTGTTCATGTTATTTGGGGCGGGTCACATATGAATACAAAATTTGAGAATAATCTGATGAGCAGTTGCCAAATTATTGCCCGGAAACAAATTTTTCCACCAGGAGACGCCACCTGTAGGCAGAAGCGGGAAAAATACAATCCCAAGGAACATGGTATCGTGGGGACATCTGCATACCAAATTTGAGAAGAATCCGATGAGGGTCCTCAAGTTATTGCCCAGAAACCAAATTTAGATTTTGACACCAGGTGACGCCACCTCTAGGCGCAAGTCAGTGAAATGCATTATCAAGCGACATCTGTATGTCACGGTACATTCATACAAAATTTGAGAAGAATCCGATGGTCAGTTCTCAAGTTATTACCCGGAAACGAATTTGTGATGTTGCCACCAGGTGGCGCCACCTGTGAGTACAAGTGAGCGAAAGGCAATCCCAAGCAACAGCTCCTGGCATGGTAAATGCATGCCAAATTTGAGAAGAATCCGATGAGCCGCAACGTTTCTCATGTTACCCAGAAAGGTACATATGTAGGATATTTCAAAGAAATTCGACCAAGTGTTTCTAAGTTATCACTTGCAGCATGGAATAATGGAATGAACTCTAGTGGCGCCACCTCCGGGTGGATTTTGCTGAAACGCATCACCAACGGTGTTTTGTCGCAGGGAATGCATTTACCAAATTTCGAAGAAATCCGACAAATTGTTCGAAAGTTATCGCTCGCGAAGGATTTGAACAAACATGAACGGACATGCATTAAAGATTGGAACAAGACCCAGTGGCGCCATCTACAGGCGGATCTTGCTGAAACGTAATACCAGCGACGTCTTGTCGCAAAGAATGCAGATGCCAAATTTCGGAGGAATCCGACAAAGCATTTAGGAGTTATCGCTTACGCAGTATTTGCACGGACATGCACCAAATATTGGAACAAGACCCAGTGGCGCCACCTACAGGCGGATCTTGCTGAAACGTAATACCAACAGACGTCTTGTCGCAAAGAATGCAGATGCCAAATTTCGGAGGAATCCGACAAAGCATTTAGGAGATATCGCTTACGAAGTATTTGCACGGACATGCACGGACATGCACTAAAGATTGGAACAAGACCCAGTGGCGCCACCTACTGGCGGATCTTGCTGAAACGTAATAACAAGAGACGTCTTGTCGCAAAGAATGCAGATGCCAAATTTCGGAGGAATCCGATAAAGCATTTAGAAGTTATTGCTTACGAAGTATTTGCACGGACATGTCCGTGCATGCACGGACACATAGAAGCAAGAACCATTTTAAAGTCCCCGGCCGCGTTGCGGCGGGGGACAAAAACAACAGCTTCACATCCTTCACTGGGACCACAGTATATCATTGAAGCTCAATGTCCAAGGCTACAGGCAAACATGGGTCAGGTACAGCATCAGACTTGTCTGAAAAAATGACATGAATTTGGACAATGTCAGCAAGTGGCTATTATCATCCTCAAGTTCAGAAGTCCATAAAATGGAAACAATAAAATGCAAAGCCTTATAATTTTATTAGTTATAAAGTACATACCTCCAAGTTAAATTTGAGACTAAATATGTTTCAAATGATGAAAAGATAACACCAGTACGGTTTCTCAAACATACCCTAAAAACAGGGTCAATTTCACAAATGGTTGACACTATTCAATTCCATGTCCAAGGAGAAGGAGGAAGTGATGTCATGAGGAGGAGATGACTATTCACATTCTAGGCATATTCACAGGTTCAGGATGTGAAGAGGGTCCAGATGGTCCATATCGACTTCTGACAAGGTGTACGTACATCTGTATACAGCAAAATAATTATAATGTAAACTGAAATAAGACTGATGGATCATGGTCTACTTCCAATTAATTTTACACAATAAATATCACATTCCAGTGTCGAAATTCTTGGAAATTTCTATACTTGAAGGATCTCTACAATAAACTGACAACAATTCATACATTTCTGGAACACAATCCATTGTGAAATTGTTCATTCAACAAGGAAACAGAAAAGCATGAAAAACTACAGTAAAGTTTTGGGAGTGGCTTGATAAAATGAGGAAAACTATGTTAGGGACCAATAGATTGTAAGCATAATAATGTCCCCTGAAACAAATTATAATACTGAATAAACAGATACATTGAACCAACACAATATATACTGATATTTGAGATATAGTAACTCCACATAATAGGGAAGTTTTACTCACAATATCCGGTAAAAACGGCAAAAAGACAACATCCTATACAACTATCTAAAATTGGAGAATTTGGACAGACTTACTTAATATAATGGGATCGTGCATGCATGTTTCATGCATGGCAATTTGTACATGGTGAAAGTGAATATGACAGTAAGTAATGCTGAAAGTCACCCTCCTCTCTTCACAGCCCCCCCCCCCCCCCCAACACACACAAAGATACTGAAACTGATGTTTTCTTTTTGAGAATACTGATACATTTCTTCTGCGACACATACACTGCAATAACTTTAAAGGACGTGCATTTCATTCAAGCATTTAAGTTGTACTTACTTCACAGTAACAGCAGACCTGACAGGATTTCACCTAGTCCATGCATCTACAGTATTTATCTATGCAATAGAGAAAGCAAAGTATACCACATAAAAAACTAGATATAATGCAACAGCATTATCTCTTAAAACCAATATATAAAATACTTATACTTAACTACTTATACAACTATAGCACCTGTCACAATGCACCTCAATGCCCTTGAAGGACATGCATCTCACTGAAGCATTCAAATTGTACTTACTTCACAGTAACAGCAGACCTGGCAGGATTTCACAGAGTCGCTACATCTACAATATTCATCTACTGCAATACAGTATTACCTGTACATGGTAGGATTCTGCTGGTGACTGGTAGTCCTCGAGACCCGCCCTCTGTACATGTCGCTCGACAAATATATGTAATTTTATTGTTTCTGTGGGAAATCTAAGCCGCACGACGTCGGATTTTTGCAGGTTAGTTTTTCTTGGTATCTTGCATTTACCAGGTTACCCCATGTTAAGGCGTTCACTCCATCAGACGTGCATCATGCTCATTCATTAACATCAGATGAGTTGCTTGAGCTGATCTGTCATAACAGCTCCCGAGCTACCGTATCTAATTCCGCTTAAGCCGGTGCTAGGGGCCATGTGGATACTTCATAGTCTCCACATGAACAGCTGCAATACGATTACTTTCCTGTATAGTCATATGGTTGCTTTTTAGCCGCCAGACGTCAATTTTCCCACCTCCTGCATATCGCTCCAATTAATTACCTGTATATGGTAGGTTTCTGCTGGTGGACTGCTTGTCCCCGAGGCCAGCGCTTTGCGCATGTCACTCGACAAATATATGTAATTTTATTGTTTCGGTGGAAATTTAAGCCGTACGACGTCGGATTTTACAGGTTAGTTTTTCTTGGTATCTTGCATTTACCAGGTTACCCCATGTTAAGGCGTTCACTCCATCAGACGTCCATGACGCTCATTCATTAACATCAGATGAGTTGCTTGAGCTGATCTGTCATCACAGCTCCCGAGCTAGCGTATCTAATTCCGCTTAAGCCGGTGCTAGGGGCTGTGAGGATTCTTCATAGTCTTCACATTTTTCCCACCTCTTGCATATCGCTCCAATTTAACAGTTTAAGATATTTATACCTAAGTACTTGAACAGACAAACACTTCTTCCAGACACATACATCAAAGCCTTTGAAGGACATGCATTTCATTCAAGCATTTAAGTTGTACTTGATTCAAAGTAACAGCAGACCTGACAGAATTTCACAGCGTTCCTACATCCACTGCAATTCATTCATCTACTGCAATAGAGAAAGCAAAGTATTCCATATCAAATACTAAATATATACATGTACAACACCATTCAAATATCAAAATATTGATATTTGAAGACATAAGCAAACATTCGCACCCACAACTTTTCAAGCAGACGCATTTGAATTTGACTTCTTGTAAGGCCATAATTTATAACAGGAAATACTCACTTGGAAATACATAAAGACATGCATCAGTCCACAGTGGAGATAACAACGAATACGTCTAATACATTAATGGTTTCCTGTAACTGAATGAAAGGAACAGCAAGCACACTGTTAATGATGTTGAACTAATGCTAAAAAAATTGAAAGTTTATTAAGGTGGTGTACACTGGTATAAATCAGGGGCAGTGTTATGTGTAAAACTTTGCACAACATAGGACACTGTGCAAATTTTTGTGTGCTGAATTCTGATCAATTATACATTAACCATAATTGTTTCATGATATGCTGTTTGCTAGGATGAAATTTTGCAGTGTTTTGGGTTGGCCTGGTGTAAATATTCACAGGTTATCTACTATGGTTTGAAAATATAGACATTCCAATGGGTCGAATGTACCTTTTGACTTGAATATCACGACTGCATGAATATTAAAAGAGGGTGAATTCATGGTAGTTTTATAGGAGAAAGTCCCAACAACTCACTTACATCAGTCCGTCGAATGCTATAACCCCATATAGCTCAAATGTACCCGTATAGTAAAGGTATTCAAATTCAAATACCTGAGAATTGAAGTAAATATGGAGCGAAACAATATGAATTCAATGTGTGCAAATGACTCAAATGTGTTTATAAATGATACTACTGAAAAGAGCCTGAGCATCAAATTTCTTGACAGACCCACTAGCATTTCGGGGAAATTTATCAAGTTTATCAAGTTATAGTAAAGAATGTATGAAACATTGTCTGAAAGGAGTATTGAACTTATTTTAGAATTTCTATAAATATCAGCATGCATATAGATCTACATGTAAATTTTTGCCCAACAAAAACCTTATGAATGGAAACGTACAAAGTCTAAACTGCAATGATTAGGACAAAAATTCATATTTAATGCCATATTTCTTAAATAGCACATGCACATCCTCGAATCACATTGAACTTGGGTAGCAAGTGTCAACTCATCCAATGAAAGCTGACAGCTTCAGAAAACTTTCCATGTACAGATGTACATGTATATACATGTACATTATTATTGGCAAATTACTTAGACAAAACCCTCAAAATTTGAACAAAAATTAATATTTCATCTCCTAAATAGCACAGGTACATCCTCTAATCATAAGACACATGTGTACCAAGTTTCATAATCATTCAATGACAGCTGACAACTGCAGCAAACTGGTGTACAGATGTACATGTGCACTTCAGCTAAACGTAAAACTTTATCATTTGCCATAATTTGGAGAAAAATTTATATTTCATGTCAAAAATACCACAGGTACATTCTCTAATCATAGGAATCATGTGTACCAAGTTTTTTAATCATCCAATGAGAGCTGACAACTGCAGCAAACTTACCATGTACATGTACATATATACACATAGAGGCCTACATGTACAATTCACATAAACAGAAAACTCTATCATTTGCCATGATTTGGAGAAAAATTAATAATTCTTTTCAAAAATAGCACAGGTACATCCTCTACTCATAACAAACATGTGTACCAAGTTTCATAATCATCCAATGACAGCTGACAACTGCAACAAACTTTCAAAGTACAGATGCACATGTGCACTTCAGCTAAATGCAAAAGTTTATCATAGGGATTTTAAAATTGGAGCACTCTAGGGATATACCCACCCCCATATTATTTTTATTTAAAAAAAAAATCAAATTTTTCTAGATTTTTTTGAATTGCTAAACCAAAAAAAATCCATTTCCAGATAAAAACTCTGGCGTTGAATGTATGTGGATATTGAAAAAACTCCAAATGTCTTACGGAATAAGTTGATGCTAAATGTCACATACCGTACAGACATGTATCCACATGGGATTTCTCGACTATCTATACTACAATCCCTCATCGGGACCTTAGTCACCGTCTACGTTCGTTAAAAGTATCTGTTCAAGAGGACTGATCGGAGATATATTAATGTCGGAAGCCATAAAGCATTTTTTAGCTCTACTACATACAAGAGATATCATTCGTGGGATGTTTCTTTGCTTATAGAGTTGCTTGAATTACAACACATATAAGGGAAGTGGGAAGAGGTGCCGACATACTGACTGAGCCACATGACTTCACAGTATAGTCTTCCGGTTAACCTATTCTAAAGCACATACCAAGAATCTAACGATTCGTGATATGTGTTATATCTCAGGTACGCTTTGTTGTTCTGCAGGAGTATCTTTCCAACATAGATTTTACCCAGAATATTGGCCTCCATAATAAATCTCTGGATAGTGTGACTGCTGGATAGGGGACCGACCTTTGTTGCAAACAATTCACCTGCCACAATGCGAATACAGAATGCTAGGTTTCGTATACCCAGTCCTAAACCGTGAAGGCGCCTAAAGGTTGCCCGGATATTATCATTAAATTTTCAATTTTCAAAATGGATAACTGTCTTATACTTCCCTTAATAAATTGTTGTTTCCATGTTGGCTCTGGGTCAGCTTATTTCAAATTACTACAGCTACATCAACTTATTGTCTGTGCACATCTAAACGACACTGGTCTGTCTTCTTCTGGTTGTAGCTTGCCTTCTTTTGGAGCCTGTTTTTCTCTAGGCGAGTCCTGCTTAAACATGTCATCATTTGCCAGATTCATCATCTCTACATTTAAATCTCTATTGTTTCCATTTTTCTCCTCTCCCTCCTCTCAAAATTTCCTACATCCCAGTGCTTTAAAGCTGCAGCTGAGCTATGTAATTCAGACTTACATCCTGTATATTTTTGTTCCAATGCAAGAAGCCTTTCCAGGAGCCTGGATGTTTCGGATTTCTCAGTGTCTAATTCTTCTATGGCATTATCGAGCTCCTGGTTCAATTGGTATAACTCGTCTAATGCAAGGGATTTGTCCTCATTGGTTGATTTCTTATTCTCGTTAAGTACCCTACATCTCTCTTGCAACTTTGCATTCTGTATTTGCAATGTAGCAACTTTGTGTGCAGGTTGATGTTTGCCAGCTCTGTTTCTGACCGAGGTTCTTCGTCAGGGGAGATTACAAAGATTCCCTGCATAAATGTATCCCACTCACCCACATTCCTTTCACTACCTCTGGGTAACGTGCACTTTTCATCAAAGAGCTTATTCACTATATATTAGCTTATTCACCTTTTTAGGACAGGGTGTGGATTGGCAGTGAAGTCACACATCGTCTTCCAAGGCAAATTGTTTCTCATCATATGTTGTCTCATTTACAGCACAACACCATTAGATACGGTTCGAAGGGCCTCATCCCCAACACCAGGTATCTGCAGGCTGGACATGGTTATGCCTGTGGCAGTGCAGTGAAGGCCGATATTTTGACTATTGTTACTTTCTCCTCCCAGCCTTGTAACAATGTTCTCAGGATGGGCAATATTTGCTTCCGTTTTAACTGTTCTTTAATGGTACTAACCCGGGGAATACATGTTTCAGGTATATTTGGTTTCAGTAAGGTGAATGTGCTGGGAAGGGCGTGTTTCAAGACTTTACCTGAAGACTCACAGGCATCGATTATCTCTTTGGGCAGCCCACACGTGACTTTAAAGGAGGATTTCCAATAATCTACTAAAATGAAAAAAATAAAGGATCCCTGAAGCCATAAATGTGCTGTGATTTCAAGTATCTGTTGATCTGTATCTCATGTACTCCAGACATGGCCAGCCCTTCAACGAAACTATTCCCTACACCTTGGCCCTACCACTGATGATTGCCGTTCAATTTAATGTCAGGTGACATTGATCAAACATATACTTCTCAGAAAATAGTAAACACCAAATTTAGATCAACCAAATCCATCAAGGTAGGGAGTGGAAATTCGCCTAATGACTGGACTTGTCGGGAATGACGTCACTGTGACGTCATCAAAGCGGCCATCTTGGATTTTTTTACATTTTCTGGTAGATCTTGACCCAAGTGTATAGTGTGGTAAGTTTCAGCTCCCTAGCTCAACGGATAAGAAAAATAATTAGGGGGCCATTTCGCCCCCCCAGGCCAGGACAGGTCCCAAAAAGCCCAGGCCAGTTAGGGTTAAGCTACATGTAGAACATGTAGAGGCTTAGAGGTAAGATTTACACAATACCAAATATCACGGATATTTTATCAAATCTGTGATCAGCTTCTACCACTGACCTTTCAAACACTGCGATTATGTGTCAACTGAAATACTGGTAGATAATGGTACAGGTATGGCAATCTGGAATGAGAGAAACAGACACAAATATTACACTTAATTTGGCCCAGCTTCTTTATTAAATATCGACCCTAACAGGCAAAGGTTTAAAACGAATAGTGTTATAATTTACCTAAAAGGGTGGCCTTTTCTTGTAATATTGTATCATGATTTAATTCAGTAGGGTCTGTTCTACTTTTAATTGACCTATGTATACTGGTTAAGTCTATGGTACCTATAATATGGCAGATTCATAAAACACTTGATGCATCATACCGTGGGTGAAATCGGAGCAGTAGAGAGGAAGAATATATTGTTGACTTGACAAACAAGCTGTAGTCATGCATCTTGAACCCTTTACTCTCCAAAATGGTGTTGTCACACAGACCAATTAGTACAAAATATTGTAAACAATATAGTAAAGTTACAACTTCAAGATCTATACTGAAATCCCCGTGTGTAAAACAGATAGGTTAATTGAGAAACCTGGAATGCATCCCTCGCAAATAAATTCAGCAAATGGCAAATGCCGATCTTAGCGCCGAATATCGCTGAATTTTTTTCCCCAAGGCACTTGAATCCCTGACAACAAAGAAATAGACCAGCCTTCAACATTTCAACATTTTTGTCTTGCTCATGATTTGGGGACAACATACATTATTGAGACTTTGCTTTGTCTGGAAGACACTTTAATCTCGGGGAAATGGCTGACGAGAAAAAAAAAGGCCGAGGAAAAATCTGTTTTATTAATTCTTCCTCTGTAAGTGTTTTGCCGAGGTTAATTCCTTATTTATGAGGGCTGCAACGTACATAAGGTACTTTTTGTATTATGCCGAGGCACTATGTGGTTATTTACAGCATCATTAATAATTATATGTATGAAATTGATATTGATGTTGATATTGATATTGATATTGATGTTGAAATGGGATCATACCATCATATTTTAATGCCCTTGATCGGTTGTCGTCAATTAACACAGAAATTCTGTAAGGTTTTTTTACACCTTAAATGCTGAATTTTATTTCTTCGTAATTTTCTGTTATTCGCTGTATGTTCTGTGCACTTCACAGAAATCTTTCATTTATTTCTTGTACATTCTCCTGAAATAACAAATTTGTTCAATGAAAGCCGAAGTAATGAAGAATATAACACATATCAAACGAAAGCACATCAGGGGAGATAATATGACTTATCTCCCTTTAATTGTTCCCATACGCCGCATGGCGGGAGTGTATTGTGGAGCCCTCGACCGAGCAAATTTTATCGCCAATTCTAACCCCCCTTACGAGAACGATCAGTTACATATAAAGCTATCTGTTTAACGTCTTCGAATTCTTTTGCTAAGGAATTACTTCCAGTGTCCCACCGTTACGGCAACTCACCGACTGCACAGGCTAATCAAACAATCAGCTCTACACTTCACAGGTTTAGATAAGTCGCCAGGCAACAACTTGTAAAGCTAGCCTATAACGGTGTATACGGGACCAGACGCTAGGCCTGTTGTATGAAACTAGTTTGGAATGATTTTCCACATAATAAATGGTGAATTATTATGTTAAGTTATTCGCAGAAAAGTAATGGACTGTAAAAGTGCAGAATCGCTAGAGTCAAACCAGGCCAAAAAGTATGAATAGTTGCGCAACCGTTGCGCAAAGTCGAAACAAAAATGGCGGCCCCCAGACAGAGAGACTTTTCGTGCCTGTAGCTCCAGTTTTGAACAGAAAGGTAAGTCTTTTCATGCACAAATGGACGCACTAACTCGTTCTTTCCATAACTCATGTTGTATTCTATTGTTTGTCTTTGAAATTGGGTCTACACAATGTCCCATGTTAGAGCAATACGGATTTTTTTTGTCAACACGTTTCGCATTTCCCTGGACTAGCCTGTTCACATTGTTTAAAGGGGTGTCGTATTCACATTCAGCAATGTTTGAGGAACATTTTGGTGTATGATATTTAGTAATCAGATCACCTGTGATTCTATGAAAAAGGGTAGTTGGACATATATCAACCCCTTGAAATAAAAAGAAATAGGAAACCTACGAAGCTACATATATCATGTTATGTTGTTTTCGTCTAGTTATTTCAAATGTATTACTTCAGTTTTAGGCCGGGTACACCAGACCCAGATTTCGTTGACAAGTGAGATTAAATTTATGGAGGTCTATAGTGGCCATTAGCTTGTAGTATAGACGGTGACCGTACCAGAGCCGGATATAGCCAATGGCCGTAACAGCAGTCTTCCACGAATTTCGGTTAACTTGTCACTGTCAGGGAAAACTGGGTCGTATGTACCAGGTCTTATCCTGTAGTTCAGAGGCGTTAACAAATAATGAATAGTTTGTCAGTCGGAGTCTTGCCTGTGATCACGACGACCGCAACAAATTCCATGTGAGGAAATAGTCAGTAAGGCCTTTGTGCTTGCATCCATTCAGGAACTCAAAATATACCGTACCAGAGATACAAGCTGGAGCTTCCATGTGCACAGCAATATTGAAACGTATTCCCAAGAAATGCTTCGCTCATGTTGAAGAGATATAAGAAAGCAACACATTTTATACATCTATCACCCAGCGTGTGTGTGAGTCTCGAGTAATGGGGGGAGGTCTAGCTGCTCACAACACATCACTGGGGATCACTAATTAATTACTGATGTTACATCAGCAATCGTCAATTGTCAATAATCAGATCCAAGACGTTCATTCATCAGTAGAAAGCGGCAACAAATTTATTGTAGATGAAGGTTGACGGTAGTACTTTTATAAAGGGTGTTAGATCATTCAGTAATCGTCGATATGCATTGATCATCATAATCTGTACATGAACTGAAGGTTTGTATAGTTAGGTGGTCATCAATCCTTGACTCATAATGGCTTAGTCCATATTTGATACATGTAATATGTAACATCCAACAATCAGCGGACATCTTAGTATAGCATAAATGCACAGCAAAAGTCTTGTAGCCATGTGTCCAGCCAAAGCTCAGTGTGGTTCTGTCTGCCAGGTGTACCCTTCAAGGTCTTTTATGTGATTTCTAAGCGGTCAGTAACTAACATGACATTTCTGTTGTGGAAACAGTGACCAACACTCAATGTGAGCTTCCAATCATCCATTAGGAACTGATTCAGCTTTAGAAGTTTCAGGTAAAGGTATAATATATCAATGAGCATTAAATCACCAAGTTATACTGGCAGTGTTGTCCCATACATATCTGGGCTGGATGGATTAAGTAACATAATAGATTGGCGATTAGCTGTAATTGTTGACAGAAGACCACACTACAAACAGCTATGGTACATGTAACTGTAATATGTGCATGTATTCTAAATGAATATAGGCCTCTGGTAAATTAATATCCATTTCTCTCTATTGAAAAATAACAAGTTAAAAATGTTAGTTATCTTGGTAACAACTTCCCCCGTGCTTCTATGAATTTGCCCCGGAAATCCCAAAAGACAGGCATAATTTAA